>JAJIZJ010000227.1:92500-109231 GCA_022606455.1 Callitettix versicolor | reverse complement strand
TACTTCTCGGTGTTAAATAAAAAAATTTAATTTCCATAACATTTTTCTCTCAATTTAAAAAAAACCAAATATTAATATTTAATTAAAATTAATTGTGCATATTTTTTGTAATTATTCATTATGTGCTCTAAATGGTTAATATATGCTCCTTATTATAAATGACTGTATTTCTCATTATTACGTAGATACTAATTTACCATATACATATAAACAGTGTATATTTAAATATTGTTCCATTTACGTTTAAAGTATATTTTTGTGTATTTAATGATATACATTGGAATTTTAAGATAACTGTATACTTCTCGTTATTTGTGTCATTAAAGAAGATGTTTTTATAAAAATGTTGAAAACTTTTATTCTACTGAACTTATGAAACACAAATATGTATCCTTGTCTGTTACTCGGTGAAAAATTCAATGAGAAAGGATCTTGCGATATAACCAAAAAACAGCGATGAAATAGTACTAACCGAGGTTAGATTAGGTTCTTTAGAAGTTATCAGTTTTGGTGGTCCATGGAACAGTGGCTGAAGGACCTCTAGTTAGACCTTTTCCGTTTTAGTTCAGTACACGAATACATAATGCTTTTAGCAGCCCATATACTAGTTTATTTTACTGGAGGTCTTCAGATTAATGGAAGCTGAAAGTTAAAACCTTTCGTCTTCTGCTGGCAAAGAGGCTTTACTATGATAGATTGCCATGTGCAGTTTTCAGCTTCCTTCCGGCATAGCCTACACACGGTTTCTCAATAATTTATTTATATTCTCTTCATGATGATGCTCTGATACTAAACTAACCTAATGTTTTGATTGTAATAAAAGCTGCGAAAAAATTCCGATCATAATTATTCTTAATAAAAAGGTTGGTTCAGTTCTGCACAGTCAAATCAATTTGATATTTTTAACTATCTTATTCTAGTTTAAATAATTATGACATTGTTTTGTGGGGTAATGCCAGTAAGCAACCGACACAAATGGGTATGCTTACAAAAGCAGTTCCTCTCTTCTTTGAGAAATTTACAACATTGGTATAACTCATGCTTTTATTTACGTACAAGGAATGATTTTTTAATCAAATTTGAGTTAAGCTAGAACACAAAAGTAGCCTACAATTATTACAATATTTAAAGCAAAAATATATGTTACGTAAACAACAGTAGGTTTGCTTTTGTAACGTCTGTCATCCCTAGTTGGAATCAGCATTCAAAAGAACCAATGAAATAGAAAAATTAATTAAAATAGTTGTTTAAATCTTGCACTTTATACTATATTGAAGTACATTTTAATACTTTTATTTATATAAATATAAACAAGGAAAATGTCTCAGTATCTCACTCATCATATCTCAAAAATAAACGTTCGAATAAACTTTATTTATTGAAAACCACCACAATTATTTGTGGTGGCTCTCTCTCTCTCTCTCTCTCTCTCTCTCTCTCTCTCTCTCTATATATATATATATATATATATATATATATATATATATATATATATATATAAGTTATGGTATGGTTTCGAGGATGTCGCTTTTAAAAACAACTTTTATTAATTACAATAAGACTTTAATATTCACTTAAAACTTATTATAATTATTTAAGTTCGTCTCATATGCATTGAGATGCGAACTGAGTGAAACCTCGATTAACACTAAGCTCCTGCTCTTTCTTCTCTAGGTACATGAAAATGCTTACTGTGCTAAAAGCTAAACTGTCAGCATTAAATATAGCTAAGTCTAACACTAAATCTAGCAAAGTTTACAATAATTGTCTATATAACTCCTCCATCCCTAAACAAAACTTCCTGGGGTGGTTGAATAGCAACTTCCCTCGAAGTTCTTCCAATTAGCTTCTTAGACGCCAAGTATAGTAGTCCTCCAATAAGGCGATGGTCCAAACACTGATGTGCTGTGTGATGGGTGAATTCTGATCAATTCTGGAGACAGTATCTAGGTTGATCCTGTCGTGTTCTAGCTTCTTTATTATTGTAAAGAACAGTATTATTGTTGAGCTTTATTACCCTTAAGGATTGATAACTCAAAGTCAAATTGTAAATGCGATATTACAGAATGAGCAAAAGTATTTGGAATTAACTCTATTGTTACAATTGATACTTAACTGTTACTTAATTGTTACTCTACTGTTACAATGGTTACTTAATCCAAAGACTACAGAACTAAATACTAACAAGTATTTTACATTTGGTGTAATTGTTACAAATTCTGATCATACTTAGTTGGTAATGAATATATTTTCGCTTAATTTGTTCATAAGTCTCTTGTATATCACGTTGATTAATTTTGCTTACGTGATAATTTTCTATTATTTCCTGAATTTCATCTTCTAGTCACATCTAACAACTTAGTGTTACATTTAACTAACTAAAGTTTGGATTTTTGAAATTTTTGTTATACAAGTCACAAATTTTTCATAAAAGTCGTTTTCAAAATAAATATTATATTTAACATTGGGTACCAAATATTCCTTCACAAACTTAACAATGTCATTATTTAAGTTATTTTCGGATATTTCAACTATTAATCTTATTTTACTGGTTCCAAATAGCTTTAGTATTTTTACGTCCTTAGGTTGATATTTCACAAGACTTAGCAAAATTTGGTTTTTTCCAAAATTTACCGGCTCGTCTGAGATGGGTATTTCTATTTGCGTGTTCCCTTCATAATTAGAATGGATGGTCTGGTCGCCTTCTGCGTTCATTTCCTCTTGATCTGCGGCGTGTCTCTTCTTCCGCGTCAAAATTTGCAATTATTGATTCATTACCGTCCAATTCAGGAAAGTACAAACTAGTCGACTCGGCTATTGTTTTCTGTAGTTCTTCATCCTTAGCACGCTGATTGTTCGCATTATGCTCAGTGATATTTAGCTGTATCCTCGACAAGGCGTCGGCATTTCGGTTTAATTTTCCTTTTTGTACCTAATCTCATAACCGTACTCCTCTAATTTTAATCTCCACCTAAGTAACCTGGAATTTGATTCTTTAAAGAAAATAACCACTGTAGTGGTTTATGATCCGTATAAATTTTAAATATACCCTAAAAGATCCTTTCTCATTGAATTTTTCACCACCGAGTAACAGACAAGGATACATATTTGTGTTTCATAAGTTCAGTAGAATAAAAGTTTTCAACATTTTTATAAAAACATCTTCTTTAATGACACAAATAACGAGAAGTATACAGTTATCTTAAAATTCCAATGTATATCATTAAATACACAAAAATATACTTTAAACGTAAATGGAACAATATTTAAATATACACTGTTTATATGTATATGGTAAATTAGTATCTACGTAATAATGAGAAATACAGTCATTTATAATAAGGAGCATATATTAACCATTTAGAGCACATAATGAATAATTACAAAAAATATGCACAATTAATTTTAATTAAATATTAATATTTGGTTTTTTTAAATTGAGTAGAAAAATGTTATGGAAATTAAATTTTTATTTAACACCGAGAAGTAGTGATTTAAAAAATGCATTCAATCAAAGGCATTCAACCAAAAGTAGCCATTAGTAAATATTTCATAACAAACAAATACGTACAGAAAACAGTTTGTACAACTTAAAATAGTAACATTTGTTTCATAATAAATAAAACTTATTATTATTGAAAATAATACTGCAAAACATTTCTCTTATTCATTTTCATTATTTAAATAGATGCTCCTATGCACGTACACATAAAATTGTGCGTTGTTTCACCAGAAAAAACTATTCATAAACATCGAAAATAGTTGTAAAGTCGGCCAAATTTCTCGTATTAAATTTGTTCAAATTTTGGTTGTCATTTAATGTTGATAATTCTGCAAAACAAATTCGAAATAAAATTAATTAATTTACAGTTCCAGAACAAATTACTAACAAAACAAATTAAATACCATCACATTTTATCTGTATTTTTTACATTACTGTTATATACTTCTGAAATATATATTTTTTATATATTAAATTTGATACATGGTTTAAATTTTTAATATTCATGTTCATACAAAATCTGACAACTCGATTTTGAGAAATTAAGCAGATCGTAATTGAGCTACGGGTTACATATATGTTTAATTACAGCAATTAAAAACATAAATAAAAAACATTAATATGTGAAATCAAAGCAATATGTAAATACATTGTGGTAATTGTTTTTAATTTATTACAGACTGATATAGTTTTTCGAATTTTAATCAAATTACACAGAGTTCAGTAATAAATATTGTTTAAAAAAATCTTGAGTGTGTGTTGAAGATTATTTATGTGTGTATTTAACGGAAGATGGTAAAAACTAAAAAACAGATATTATATATGAAGATTACTTTCTTCAAGATAATCTTTGAAAAAAATAGACCTATAACATCGTTGTTCTTGTTATTTGAGACTATTTTCTCGTTGTTCTTAATTTTCGATACTATTCTCATGTGTTGTTTTATATATATATATATATATATTCAAGACTGTTCTCTCTCACTGTTGTTCACACTCGCTTTTCGAGGCCATTATTCGTTGATTTTTATATTACTCTCTCTTTCTCTCTCTCTCTCTCTCTCTCTCTCTCTCTCTCTCAAGTTGTTTTTTTCGAGACTATTCTTTCTTTCTTTCTCTCCCTCGTTTGTTTTTGTTCTTCGAAACTATTCTCTCTCTCTCTCTCTCTCTCTCTCTCTCTCTTCCCCCCTCTCTCTCTTTTTCTCTCTCAAGTTGCTTTTTCTTCGAAACTATTCTTTCTTTCTTTCTCTCTCTCATTGTTTTTGTTCTTCGAGACTATTCTGTCTCTCTTTCGTTGTTTTTGTTATTCGATACTATTCTCTGCCGTTGCTTTTGTTTTTCGAGACTACTCTCTCTCTCTCTCTCTCTCTCTCTCTCTCTCTCTCTCTCTCTCTCTCTCTCTCTCGTTGTTTTTTTTCTTCGAGACTATTCTTTCTCTCTCGATGTTTTTGTCCTTCGAGAATATTCTCTCTCTTTCGTTGTTCTTGTTATTCGATATTACTCTCTGCTGTTGCTTTTGTTCTTCGAGACTACACACACACTCTCTCTCTCTCTCTCTCTCTCTCTCTCTCTCTCTCTCTCTCTCTCTCTCTCTCTCTCTCTCTCTCTCTCTCTCTCTCTCTCTCTCTCTCTCTCTCTCTCTCTCTCTTCTTCTAGTTATTCTCCTTATACGATACTATACTCTCGTTGTTTTGGTTTTTTGAAAATATTCTTTCTTCTTGTTCTTGTTATCCGAGACTATTCTCTCAATTTTTTTTTCGAGACTATTCGTTCTCATTGTCCTTGCTATTTATACTATTCTCTGTGTTGTTCTTGCTATTCTGTAAATATTTTGAATTTTGTTTTAATAAAAACCAACGTAACATTTTACTTGTTTACAAGCTACCAACCATTGTTTCACTTAAAACATTCATTTGTTTTTAATTTTTATTTAAAATAAAGAAATTTATAACTATTAAAAGATTTTTGTTTTCAAACCGCTTTAAAACTTGCTACGGTCATCACTTTAAAAACTTTAAATAGTCATGAAGCTTTTCACTGCAAACATCAGTATGTTGTAAATAGTAATCCTCATTTACAATCTTATCAAACCTGTAAAACATTGCATTTTGTTCGTTTTCTGTTCTTTTTAGTTTTAATACTTTTACAGAGTTTCTAGCTTTAATATTTCGTCTCTTTCAGTGGATCTATTTTAAGGTTTTCTAATTTTTCACGTTTCATTTTCTGAGCAATAGCCTTATGTATATATTTTATTAGTACTACAAAAATAGATTATTTTTAGAAAAGATTGTATCCATTTAACTCCGAGTTTAATTCAGAATTGAATGAAAAGACATTTGTGAAACGTATTCAGTCTGAACAAAATTAAAATAGTACATAGCGATCCCCCTACAGCCATGTTTTTCTACTCTGCCCAATGCTTAATACAGAACTAGTGCATCTCTTTAAATTATAGCCTAATGTGCATTACAACAATTTTACTTTATTACAACCTATATGGTAAAAATAAGCAGTCCTTTAATCACTTAATGATATGATATTTTGACATTTAGATATCTGTGTACATGCAATATATATATATATATATATATATAAGATCCACATAATGGTAGTGTTAAGTAATCTATTACATGACCGAACACGATAATTTATAGACATTTAATTGGTTACTATAAAACAAGTTTTCTAAACCCTGTTTTGTTTAATATTTCCTTAAATTACCTTATTTCTATTTAATTACTTAAGCTAATTACACTTGACATCAAATTTTTAATTTAAACTTAGTGATCACAAAATTAAACTTTTGAAAACTTTACTAACTGAAGTTGAATGTCATATTTACACAATCGTGTACTATTTTATAACCGTAACCGGTTGATATTAAATCGATCAAATCACTTAATTAAATCAGTAGCAATCAGCTGATAACATGTGTTATTGTTTATCTTAATATATATTACACCTATAATTAGCTCTCACTTTGGTACAAAAAATTGAATAAATAACTAGCGTACAACATTGTACAATAATTGTAAAATAAAAAAATGTTTACATTTCTATTACAAACATACGTTAAGTGATTTTAATTAAAATTTAAAACATTTCACACTACACAATATAAAAATATAGATAAGTATTCTGTATTCTGTGCGTACAATTCAGCCAATGCACAAATACCTTAACAATGCAGATAACAATTTTAACATGTGTCTCACAAGTACACACACACACACACACGTTATATACTGATGAAATAATTTAATGCTAAAACTTAGTTTTGCACGAATTAAATTGACATTGTAAATTGAATGCACTTCGATGTAGAGAATAATTTCTGAATTAATAAAAAAATGGTTATAAAGTATAAATATTAAAGAAATAGTTTTATGTTCCAAGATCCTTTAAAGCCTGACAAAATGACTCCACATTTTAAAACTACTAGGAGGAGGCATGTCCGAAAAGTAGGGTAAGTACCGTTTTGGAAAAAACAAACATTTAAAAAAATATATTTTTACATAAAAGAGCATTTTGTAAACTATTTTTCTACATAGTTGCCCTCATTGTGTCGTCGCGAGGAACCGACTTTTAATACCCTCTTCAAGGAAAGATGCCGCCACTGAAGGCAGCACTGTTGAACACCATTTTTGGCGTCGACATCGCTGTCAAAGCGTCTTCCTCCAAAATCACGCTTCAAGTTCAAAAACAAACGAAACAACAATTTCTTTTGATTATAAAAATGTTGCATATATAACTGAGAAAATTTACTGAAAGTTAAGTCTTTACTTTGACTTGTGCAGTCTTCTGAAGGTTTTCTGGAATATTTCGGGTATCACATAAATTCTTTCTACTTTTTTCGTCTTATACGTAAATATACTCTTCCTCTAGGTCAATCCGTCATTCACCTATTCTCAACCGTAATTATAATTGACTAATTTTTAATGAAAGTTTTAAATACTTTTTTTTTAATTGATGTGAACCGTTACTGATTTTACTTTATAATTTAATATTATGTTTCAAAAAATTAAAATTTTATTTTCCTTGATTCGCACTAATAAAAGCTTCAGAGTCAGTGACGTAAGATCACACTACTGCTTTTAATATTTTTTTTTTAGTTACAAGTAAGCGCGGCTACGTTATGTTTATTAGTCATATCAAATGGTGAAATGTGTGATAAAACTTTCTTTAATTTTAAAAATTTTCTGTATTTTTTACATTACTGTTATATACTTCTGAAATATATATTTTTTATATATTAAATTTGATACTTGGTTTAAATTTATATATTCATGTTCATACAAAATCTGACAACTCGATTTTGGGAAATTAAGCAGATCGTAGTTGAGCTACGGGTTACATATATGTTTAATTACAGCAATTAAAAACATAAATAGAAAACATTATAATGTGAAACCAAAGCAATATGTAAATACATTGTGGTAATTGTTTTTAATTTATTACAGACTGATATAGTTTTTCGAATTTTAATCAAATTAAACAGAGTTCAGTAATAAATATTGTTTAAAAAAATCTTGAGTGTGTGTTGAAGATTACTTATGTGTGTATTTAACGGAAGATGGTAAAAACTAAAAAACAGATATTATATATGAAGATTACTTTCTTCAAGATAACCTTTGAAAAAAATAGACCTATAACATCGTTGTTCTTGTTATTTGAGACTATTTTCTCGTTGTTCTTAATTTTCGATACTATTCTCATGTGTTGTTTTATATATATATATATATATATATATATATATATATATATATATATATATATATATTCAAGACTATTCTCTCTCACTGTTGTTCACACTCGCTTTTCGAGGCCATTATTCGTTGATTTTTATATTACTCTCTCTTTCTCTCTCTCTCTCTCTCTCTCTCAAGTTGCTTTTTTCGAGACTATTCTTTCTTTCTTTTTCTCCCTCGTTTGTTTTTCTTCTTCGAAAATATTCTCTCTCTCTCTCTCTCTCTCTCTCTTCTTTCTCTCTCTTCCCCTCTCTCTCTTTTTCTCTCTCTCTTCGAAACTATTTTTTTCTTTCTCTCTCATTGTTTTTGTTCTTCGAGACTATTCTCTCTCTCTTTCGTTGTTTTTGTTATTCTGTACTATTATTTTTGTTCTTCGAGACTCTCTCTCTCTCTCTCTCTCTCTCTCTCTCTCTCATTGTTTTCTCTCTCGTTTCTTTTTCTCGAGACTATTCTTTCTTTCTTTCTCTCTTCATTGTTTTTTCTTCGATACTATTACTCTGCCGTTGCTTTTGTTTTTTGAGACTACTCTCTCTCTCTCTCTCTCTCTCTCTCTCTCTCTCTCTCTCTCTCTCTCTTTCTCTCTCTCTCTCTCGCTCGTTGTTTTTTTTCTTCGAGACTATTCTTTCTCTCTCGATGTTTTTGTCCTTCGAGAATATTCTCTCTCTTTCGTTGTTCTTGTTATTCGATATTACTCTCTGCTGTTGCTTTTGTTCTTCGAGACTACATACACACACTCTCTCTCTCTCTCTCTCTCTCTCTCTCTCTCTCTCTGTCTCTCTCTCCTATCTCTCTCACTCTCTCTCTCTCTCTCTCTCTCTCTTCTTCTAGTTATTCTCCTTATACGATACTATACTCTCGTTGTTTTGGTTTTTTGAAAATATTCTTTCTTCTTGTTCTTGTTATCCGAGACTATTCTCTCAATGTTTTTTCGAGACTATTCGTTCTCATTGTCCTTGCTATTTATACTATTCTCTGTGTTGTTCTTGCTATTCTGTAAATATTTTGAATTTTGTTTTAATAAAAACCAACGTAACATTTTACTTGTTTACAAGCTACCAACCATTGTTTCACCTAAAACATTCATTTGTTTTTAATTTTTATTTAAAATAAAGAAATTTATAACTATTAAAAGATTTTTGTTTTCAAACCGCTTTAAAACTTGCTACGGTCATCACTTTAAAAACTTTAAATAGTCATGAAGCTTTTCACTGCAAACATCAGTATGTTGTAAATAGTAATCCTCATTTACAATCTTATCAAACCTGCAAAACATTGCATTTTGTTCGTTTTCTGTTCTTTTTAATTGTAATACTTTTACAGAGTTTCTAGCTTTAATATTTCGTCTCTTTCAGTGGATCTATTTTAAGGTTTTCTAATTTTTCACGTTTCATTTTCTGAGCAATAGCCTTATGTATATATTTTATTAGTACTACAAAAATAGATTATTTTTAGAAAAGATTGTATCCATTTAACTCCGAGTTTAAATCAGAATTGAATGAAAAGACATTTGTGAAACGTATTCAGTCTGAACAAAATTAAAATAGTACATAGCGATCCCCCTACAGCCATGTTTTTCTACTCTGCCCAATGCTTAATACAGAACTAGTGCATCTCTTTAAATTATAGCCTAATGTGCATTACAACAATTTTACTTTATTACAACCTATATGGTAAAAATAAGCAGTCCTTTAATCACTTAATGATATGATATTTTGACATTTAGATATCTGTGTACATGCAATATATATATATATATATATATAAGATCCACATAATGGTAGTGTTAAGTAATCTATTACATGACCGAACACGATAATTTATAGACATTTAATTGGTTACTATAAAACAAGTTTTCTAAACCCTGTTTTGTTTAATATTTCCTTAAATATACCTTATTTCTATTTAATTACTTAAGCTAATTACACTTGACATCAAATTTTTAAATTAAACTTAGTGATCACATAATTAAACTTTTGAAAACTTTACTAACTGAAGTTGAATGTCATATTTACACAATCGTGTACTATTTTATAACCGTAACCGGTTGATATTAAATCGATCAAATCACTTAATTAAATCAGTAGCAATCAGCTGATAACATGTGTAATTGTTTATCTTAATATATATTACACCTATAATTAACTCTCACTTTGTAACAAAAAATTGAATAAATAACTAGCGTACAACATTGTACAATAATTGTACAATAAAAAAATGTTTACATTTCTATTACAAACATACGTTAAGTGATTTTAATTAAAATTTAAAACATTTCACACTACACAATATAAAAATATAGATAAGTATTCTGTGCGTACAATTCAGCCTTACAAATACCTTAACAATGCAGATAAGAATTTAAAATGTGTCTTTTAAGTACACACACACACACACACACACACACACACACACACACACACACACACACACACACACACACACACACACACACACACACACACACACGCGCGCGCGCACACACACACCTGTTATATACTGATGAAATAATTTAATGCTAAAACTTAGTTTTGCACGAATTAAATTGACATTGTAACTTGAATTCACTTCGATTTAGAGAATAATTTCTAAATTAATAAAAAAAATAGTTATAAAGTATAAATATTAAAGAAATAGTTTTATGTTCCAAGATCCTTTAAAGCCTGACAAAATGACTCCACATTTTAAAACTGACTATAAGGAGGCATGTCCGAAAAGTAGGGTAAGTACCGTTTTGGAAAAAACAAACATTTAAAAAAATATATTTTTACATAAAAGAGCATTTTGTAAACTATTTTTCTACATAGTTGCCCTCATTGTGTCGTCGCGAGGAACCGACTTATAATACCCTCTTCAAGGAAAGATGACGCCACTGAAGGCAGCACTGTTGAACACCGTTTTTGGCGTCGACATCGCTGTCAAAGCGTCTTCCTCCAAAATCACGCTTCAAGATCAAAAACAAACGAAACAACAATTTCCTTTGATTATAAAAATGTTGCATATATAACTGAGAACATTTACTGAAAGTTAAGTCTTTACTTTGACTTGTGCAGTCTTCTGAAGGTTTTCTGGAATATTTCGGGTATCACATAAATTCTTTCTACTTTTTTCGTCATATACGTAAATATACTCTTCCTCTAAGTCAATCCGTCATTCACCTATTCTCAACCGTAATTATAATTGACTAATTTTTAATGAAAGTTTTAAATACTTTTTTTTTTAATTGATGTGAACCGTTACTGATTTTACTTTATAATTTAATATTATGTTTCAAAAAATTAAAATTTAATTTTCCTTGATTCGCACTAATAAAAGCTTCAGAGTCAGTGACGTAAGATCACACTACTGCTTTTAATATTTTTTTTTTAGTTACAAGTAAGCGCGGCTACGTTATATTTATTAGTCAAATCAAATGGTGAAATGTGCGATAAAACTTTCTTTAATTTAAAAAATTTTCTGCATTTTTTACATTACTGTTATATACTTCTGAAATATATATTTTTTATATATTAAATTTGATACATGGTTTAAATTTTTAATATTCATGTTCATACAAAATCTGACAACTCGATTTTGGGAAAATAAGCAGATCGTATTTGAGCTACGGGTTACATATATGTTTAATTACAGCAATTAAAAACATAAATAAAAAACATTAATATGTGAAATCAAAGCAATATGTAAATACATTGTGGTAATTGTTTTTAATTTATTACAGACTGATATAGTTTTTCGAATTTTAATCAAATTACACAGAGTTCAGTAATAAATATTGTTTAAAAAAATCTTGAGTGTGTGTTGAAGATTACTTATGTGTGTATTTAACGGAAGATGGTAAAAACTAAAAAACATATATTATATATGAAGATTACTTTCTTCAAGATAATCTTTGAAAAAAATAGACCCATAACATCGTTGTTTTTGTTATTTGAGACTATTTTCTCGTTGTTCTCGTTGTTCTTAATATTCGATACTATTCTAATGTGTTGTTTTATATATATATATATATATATATATATATATATATATATATATATATATAAGACTGTTCTCTCTCACTGTTGTTCACACTCGCTTTTCGAGGCCATTATTCGTTGATTTTTATATTACTCTCTCTTTCTCTCTCTCTCTCAAGTTGTTTTTTTCGAGACTATTCTTTCTTCATTTCTCTCCCTCGTTTGTTTTTGTTCTTCGAAACTAATCTCTCTCTCTCTCTCTTTCTCTCTCTCTCTCTTTCTCCCCCTCTCTTCCCCCCTCTCTCTTTTTCTCTCTCAAGTTGCTTTTTCTTCGAAACTATTTTTTCTTTCTTTCTCTCTCTCATTGTTTTTGTTCTTCGAGACTATTCTCTCTCTCTTTCGTTGTTTTTGTTATTCTGTACTATTCTCTGCCGTTGCTTTTGTTCTTCGAGACTACTCTCTCTCTCTCTCTCTCTCTCTCTCTCTCTCTCTCTCTCTCTCTTTCTCTCTCTTTCTCTCTCGTCGTTCTTTTTCTTCGAGACTATTCTTTCTTTCTTTCTCTCTCTCATTGTTTTTGTTCTTCGAGACTATTCTCTCTTTTTTTCGTTGTTTTTTTATTCGATACTATTCTCTGTCGTTGCTTTTGTTTTTCGAGACTACTCTCTCTCTCTCTCTCTCTCTCTCTCTCTCTCTCTCTCTCTTTCTCTCTCTCACTTTCTCTCTCTCTCTCTCTCGTTGTTTTTTTTCTTCGAGACTATTCTTTCTCTCTCGATGTTTTTGTCCCTCGAGAATATTCTCTCTCTTTCGTTGTTTTTGTTATTCGATATAACTCTCTGCTGTTGATTTTGTTCTTCGAGATTACACACTTCTCTCTCTCTCTCTCTCTCTCTCTCTCTCTCTCTCTCTCTCTCTCTGTCTCTCTCTCTCCTATCTCTCTCACTCTATCTCTCTCTCTCTTCTTCTAGTTATTCTCCTTATACGATACTATACTCTCGTTGTTTTGGTTTTTTGAAAATATTCTTTCTTCTTGTTCTTGTTATCCGAGACTATTCTCTCAATGTTTTTTCGAGACTATTCGTTCTCATTGTCCTTGCTATTTATACTATTCTCTGTGTTGTTCTTGCTATTCTGTAAATATTTTGAATTTTGTTTTAATAAAAACCAACGTAACATTTTACTTGTTTACAAGCTACCAACCATTGTTTCACTTAAAACATTCATTTGTTTTTAATTTTTATTTAAAATAAAGAAATTTATAACTATTAAAAGATTTTTGTTTTCAAACCGCTTTAAAACTTGCTACGGTCATCACTTTAAAAACTTTAATAGTCATGAAACTTTTCACTGCAAACATCAGTATGTTGTAAATAGTAATCCTCATTTACAATCTTCTCAAACCTGTAAAACATTGCATTTTGTTCGTTTTCTGTTCTTTTTAGTTTTAATACTTTTACAGAGTGTCTAGCTTTAATATTTCGTCTCATTCAGTGGATCTATTTTAAGGTTTTCTAATTTTTCACGTTTCATTTTCTGAGCAATAGCCTTATGTATATATTTTATTAGTACTACAAAAATAGATTATTTTTAGAAAAGATTGTATCCATTTAACTCCGAGTTTAAATCAGAATTGAATGAAAAGACATTTGTGAAACGTATTCAGTCTGAACAAAATTAAAATAGTACATAGCGATCCCCCTACAGCCATGTTTTTCTACTCTGCCCAATGCTTAATACAGAACTAGTGCATCTCTTTAAATTATAGCCTAATGTGCATTACAACAATTATACTTTATTACAACCTATATGGTAAAAATAAGCAGTCCTTTAATTACTTAATGATATGATATTTTGACATTTAGATATCTGTGTACATGCAATATATATATATAAGATCCACATAATGGTAGTGTTAAGTAATCTATTACATGACCGAACTCGATAACTTATAGACATTTAATTGGTTACTATAAAACAAGTTTTCTAAACCCTGTTTTGTTTAATATTTCCTTAAATATACCTTATTTCTATTTAATTACTTACAAAAAATTAAAATTTAATTTTCCATGATTCGCACTAATAAAAGCTTCAGAGTCAGTGACGTAAGATCACACTACTGCTTTTAATATTTTTTTTTTAGTTACAAGTAAGCGCGGCTACGTTATGTTTATTAGTCAAATCAAATGGTGAAATGTGTGATAAAACTTTCTTTAATTTTTGTTTTAACTCCAAAACGTTAAATATTTTTAGCTACGACGCTCCAAAAGTTTAGAAAATTTTCATTTACTGCCTACAACCCAAGTAAATTATAGAACAATTATATAGCTGTTATTATTAAGCTTAAACGTACTTTTTCCTAAACGCTACTACAGCGATAATACCTCCGCGGTGATCACTCGACTAACATCGCGGGGAACTGTTCTTTTAAATGTGCACATTGCCGTTTTCCTTGCTTAATAATCGCAATCGATAGCGTTTCAATACTTTCAAAAATGTTTTCTCAAAATGCAAAGCATTATTTTTTCCGCTGAAGAGGACGAAAAACAAACTGATTCATTGCAAAAATATCCGGCTTTGTATAACATGGAATAGGCTATTCTTTTTATCGTGATACACGAGGGAAGGACAATATCTGGCTCTTCTTGCTTTAAATAATTGATCAAAGTTTTTAGAAAAACTCGTTATTTTCTCGTAAATTACATCATCTTCTTCTACTATTAGTGAAGTAGTTTTTCTTCAATTTCATAATTAATTTCTCGAAACTATCGATCAGTAATATTTATTAAAATTAAGTTTCTACTGATAGACTGCCAAATTAGCTATAGCGTGAAGCAAACTGTCGTTCATCGCTGTAGTTGCGTCTGGGAAGAGTACCGTTATTTGATTTGGTCTACAAAAATGTTTAAAATCACATCCTTCAGTGCATCTAATGTTGTGGGTATTTCATATCTTACACTTTATAATATTTACTGTATTTTTGTATAACTGATTAAATCCAATACAGAGACGTACTCGAAGTTCCAAACAAGGAAAACACTTTCTGCACGAACTCTACAAAAACCAATATAAACAGACCCATTCACGTCATCACATGCTCTCGCGTTTCCTGTTATTTGTATTAGCGTCGTCTCACAACTTTCATCCTATACACATGTCCTCGTCATTCCACTACATTATCCTTTTATTTTCTCTTTCATTCTTGAGCTTTGTCTTCTTACCGCTGTGTTTAACTTTAACCAACCTTGTTACCTCCAGTACGCTCTTCCCCCTCCACCCGGATCGTTACTGCAGCCCTTTATAGATGCTCTCATTCCATATAGGCCTAAACTTTGTAGGCCTGTTTTGAAAAAGTAAAAAAATATTTTAAACTTTTAAATAACTCTTAGGAGTACCAATAGCATTTTTCCTAATTTAATAGTAGTATGTTGAGTGTCATCTTTCTATATTAATACTTTCGTTGCTGATCATTTAACAACAAGCAGTGACTTCCCTGTATTTATAGCCTACTTTACTGTTGTTTATATAAACAATTATTTCAGCCTTATCAAAATCCATCTTTTTTATCACTATGAAATAATACTGTACTTTCTTCTCACCAAGAGTAGCCTTGTAGCCTGCCACACTTCCAGAGGACCACTACAACTTTCTGTCGACATAGCAATAACTTCACGGACGTCGCATTAACACTTTATTTTCAGGTCCGTTCATGAAAGTAGTTTCCGTACACTTGGCAACATCGTTCCGCCTAAGTGTTCTATGGTGCAGGTTAACCATACTAATACGACTCCTGCTGCGCGACGTGTTCGACCTTGTGCTGCAAAACAAATACCTGTTGAAATGCTTCCGGAATGTATCGGACATGCAGTACAACGCTATCGGATTGATGCACGAGTTGATGAAACTGAAACAGAAGCCGACGATCCTCAGGTAGTGCCAGAAGTTGTTGTAGTCTTCGTTCGACGTCGGCACGTAGTAGAACCACAAGAAGAACACGTGTTGCGGGAAGGAACACACCGCGAACACTACGACGAAAGCTAAAACGGTTTTGGCCACTTTCCTCCGCGCCCGTATCTGTCCCGCCTGACCTTGAATCTCACCCGGCATGTTTCTTGTGCTTTGAATCAAATGAAGGGCCATCAGGATGTAAAAGAAGCCTATGATAATCAACGGTATAGCGTAGTACAGGAGAAACCTGACTAATACAGCAACTTTAGGGTATAACAAACCCCATTCGTCAGGATAAGGGTAGCACACTTCGAACAGAGTGACGTTGTTTTTCTCAAAAGGCCTGATGTAAGAACCTATGGCTGCAGGTATAGCACACAAGAACGCCAAACCCCAAATACCAAGCGCTTTCAGTACGGTACACCTAATATCTCCGCTCCCTCCGACAGACGAATGACGATGGCAATTCCTCATCGGATTGACGATGGCAAAGAATCGATCAGCTGATAAAGCCGTCAAAGTGAAGACCGACACTCCGACCGACACATCTTTCGTTGTCTCAGACAGTTTGCAGACAAACTCGTCG
>JAJIZJ010000227.1:70000-87500 GCA_022606455.1 Callitettix versicolor | reverse complement strand
AGTAGATAATTCTATACTTTTTTTATTTTGTGATTTAACAAATTTCTTTGTAGTAAATAATGTAGTATCTAAAATGTTATGCCTTTTGATATTCAAGTTTAATGTTGCAATATCCCACTACAACTTTTACCATAAATTATGATGTGACAGTTTCTATATGCTACCATAATCTGTACCAATATGTAATAAATGTACAAAACAGCTGTACAATTTACACTTGAATACGAAATACTTGTTAGGCTGGGTAAGTAGTAGTATGAATGCAAAATAATTTAAACATTTATTAATAACAGGTACCACCAATATATTGTTAATGTTAAAACGTTACAATTAACAGGAATACTTAATATTATGATGCATTAAAATATTTTTAACATGTATTATTCACACCTACCGACATGTATAAAACGTCACCCTTATACAATTGACACTTGAATACTAAATAATGCAGTTGGGCTGCGTAAATAATATGATGGTTTTAAAATAATTTAAACAAGTATTATTCACACCTTCCAATATGTAATAAACGTAAGAACAGATTTTTTTAACATTAATGTATATTAACATCAAGGTTTGGACCATTTTCAAAGAGGGTTTACCTCGTGCAGTATTATCATCTAGTTTTGAACATTGTCTAGGTGGATTTATATCAAGGTGTATTAACGTCACCTACTAATACGTAATAAACGTATAAAACATCGCCGTTTTACAATTAACAATAAAATACTAAGTAATTTAAGTTGGGCTTGGTAGTAATGGCTTGGTAGTAATTTAAGTTGGTATGATGGCTTTAAAATAATTTAAACAAGTATTATTAACACGTACCAATATGTAATAAACATATAAAAACATTTTTTTAACATTAAAGTATATTAATATCAACGTTTGGACCATACTGTAATAAACGTATAAAACATTACTCTTATAAATTTAACATGAATACTGAATAATGAATTTGAGATGGGTAAGTAGTATGATGGAGTTTAAAATAATTTAAACATTTTTATTCACACCTACCAATATATAATAAACGTATAAAACATCGCTGTTATACAATTAACATTTGAATACTAAATAATGAAGTTGGGCTGGGTAAGTAGTATAATTACTAACATCGAGGTTTGGACCATCGTCAACGTGGACTTTTTTCTAACATACCATATATTAAACTGTAAAACTAACAGTGGCTGGCATGTAGCATAATGGCGCTTATTCGTAGTTTTAATGTTTATTTTTTTTAACAACTATCTACAGATAATTTACACGACACATTTGATTTTTAAAATGTATTTGAAAACAGTAAATTATGTAGAAATATAGTGATGATTAGGCTGGGTATGTAGTGCGATGGCGTGTTTTATTATATAGATATTTAATATTGAAACTATATATATAATAATAAAAAAAAACAGTTTTGTACACAAAGTATTGACAATATATAAAACTGTAAACTCTAAAACAAAATAGTGATGATTAGGCTGGGTATGTAGTGTGATGGCGTGTTTTATTATTTAGATATTTAATATTGAAACTATATATAATAATAAAAGAACTGTTTTTTATGAGTTCTACTTGTTAGATACAAGATACTGAAGCACCTACAAGCAGCGGCGTCAGCAACATATACACACGGTGCAACACACTTTACGGAAAGATACTGAAGCGCCTGCAAACAGCGGCGTCGGCAACATACACCACACTTTACGGAACTGTAATCTCTAAGTTAATACACAGTACGGATTCTCTATCTTATTACACAAGGAAAACCGATTCTCTAAATTAATAAATCTCTAAGCTATTACACATTCCCGCTATAATAAATCATCCCATCGTCTGTATTAGCCGAAGTGTGCACAATAGTTGGACGTTTTGGTGAAGTGTGCACAATAGACGGTTGGTGAAAATTGTCCAGTCCTTTCAAACATGGCACGTGGATTCCTTTGAATTTTTGAGTTATGTTTTCGGAAAGTTCTTCAAGCGTACGTGATTTGTTAATATAAACTTGAGCTTTTAAGTAGCCCCATAAAAGTAGTCACAAGGTGACAGGTCCGGTGACCGAGGTGACCTTTCGATATCCCCACGCTGTGAAATCATGCGTCCTGGGAAATAATGTCTTAAAAAAGTCATTGTTTCTCTAGATGTACGGCACAAAGGGGCAGCAGATGTCCTGGGCAGAGCACATCTCGGGAGGATCATGGGGCTCATTACAGGGCACTGTGGTCTGAGGGTGTACATGAACAAGATAGGTATGTATAACGGAGAAACCATGTGTAGATTGTGCAGGAAGGAGGAGGAAACTGCAGGTCACATAATTTATGATTGTGAGGCATTTGCTAGTAGGAGGCTAAGGGTTTTTGTTTTCCAAGACCCTAGGGATCTTCAGCACAGTGAGCTAGTCAGTGGGTTGCTGGAACTTATTAGCGGCACCAATCTGTTGAACTAGGTATTTTAAGAGTTGCACAATAGGTCAGTCGATCGCAGTGCCTGGGGTTGAATTATCTCTTCCTCTAGTAAATAATCTTAATCTTAGATGTACGGCAAGTTGCACCATCTTGTTGAAACCAAACTGCGTTGAGTTTGATGCGTCTTGTTAATTCGGGCAGAAAATAATCACGCAACATGGTAACTTAACGGTCTGTGTTAACAGTCACTGATCGTCCGTTTTCATGAAAAAATAAAGCTCAATAATGTAGGTTCGAGATACGGCACACCAAACAGTAACTTTCTCACTGTCCAGAGGCTGTCGGTTGCCCAGTATCGAGAGTTCTGTTTGTTTACTATCCCTGATAAGAGAAAGTGGGCCTTATCACTCGTGATAAAAATATCGTCTGTCAGCAACTCCAGCATCCCTTCAGCGAACCTGTGTCGTTTGCATAATTTTATTGACAATCATAATCTCATGCGGATGGAAATGAAGGTGTAAGATTCTGTCTGACATCGGAAGAGCGCGTGCTGACGTACCTCCGACGACGAGGGGTGGCTCCATTACTTGTCGCACTCCCGGGGTCCGTACAGTTTGATCTCGCCCCCCGTGCGGTCCCCGGTTTTGAAGGTGCAGGTCCTTTGTTACTGAAATGGCAACTGTTGACAAGTAGATATTAACCATTTAGGAAACATATGAGCACCCACCATATGCGCGCGTATCGGCCATTTCAAAAATATCATACCTCTGCCGGACCCTGTACAAGTGTGTAAGAATTAAATATGTTTATCAATAATAAAGTAAATGATGTTCGTAGTATGATATAAAAAATATTTGTAATTTTTATTTTGAAATTTTTAATACTTCATAAAAAGTATTTGATGAATAATATTTGAAAATAATATTTCTTTTTAAATATTTTTTTTGTGTTTAAACGTCCGACTATTGTGCACACTTGGGCTAATGCAGACGATGGGATGATTTATAGCGTATGAAAATGCCAAGCCCTAGCCGGGAATCGAACCCGGGTCCTCGGGGTGAAAGCCCAGTACGCTATCAACAAAAAGGAATAGGCCTAGTAAAATAATAATTTGTGAAAGGTTTTAATAATCTATAGATTAAATTTAAAAAGTTGTCTAAAAACTAATAATTTAATCTGTTTGATGCGTTGTTTCTTTAAATAATCGGAAACAGTTTTAAGTGACGTATTATTTTAAAGTAGCGATATTGATTATAACTGTTCTCAGAAAATAACACTTACGCTCATCCCTACTGGCTAAGACCGCAAAACGCGTTTTGAAGTGTACTTTAGCGGCGGAACGACATCAGACAGTTTTGTTGAATTGTTTGCAAGTTGATTGCTTTTCTTCCTTTTGTAAAGCGTGTTTCAGGTACAGTACTTGGTTAGTTGGCAGTACAGGAATCCCTTTGACCTTGATCAAACTTGAGCATTGCCGCTACTAGACATTCACCGTTCCCGCTCAAGTATCCTTTTCATTTAAAACTACTCTGTTCGCAAGGAAACTTGCAATTAATCCACAATTTGATATAAGTCGTTGTTATTGTAGCCGTAGAAGGTTAAATGAATGTTATTTCGCATTAATAAGTACTCTGTGTGTTTTGTATTACGTAAGCGTGGAAATGTTTCATCTTTCGTTCAGGTAAAAACTGCCCAACGAAAACGTTTTTGGAAAAAAGTATGAATTTTGTATGAACATAAAAATATTACCAGTTTGTTGGCTGGATCCTTTTTGAAGTTTAATAGTCCAAAAGTGTGTTTCAACCGCAATATTACCAGCTCGTTTGTTGGCTTTTTTTGGTGTTTGTTAGTCCAAAAGTGTGTTTCAACCGCAATATTACCAGCTCGTTTGTTGGCTTTTTTTGGTGTTTGTTAGTCCAAAAGTGTGATTCAACCGCAATATTACCAGCTCGTTTGTTGGTTTCTTTTTGGTGTTTGTTAGTCCAAAAGTGTGATTCAACCGCAATATTACCAGCTCGTTTGTTGGCTTTTTTTTTGGTGTTTGTTAGTCCAAAAGTGTGATTCAACCGCAATATTACCAGCTCGTTTTTTGGCTTCTTTTTTTGGTGTTTGTTAATCCAAAAGTGTGATTCAACCGCAATATTACCAGCACGTTTGTTGGCTTTTTTTTTTATGTTTGTTAGTCCAAAAGTGTGTTTCAACCGCAATATTACCAGCTTGTTTGTTAATTTCTTTTTGGTGTTTGTTAGTCCAAACGCGTGATTCAACCGCAGCTCGTTTGTTGGCTTCTTTTTTTGTATTTAATAGTTCAAAAGTATGTTGTGACTCGGCCGCAATATTACCAGCACTTTTGTTGACCTTTTTGTATTTAATAGTTCAAAAGTATGTTGTGACTCGGCCACAATATTACCAGCACTTTTGTTGACCTTTTTGTATTTAATAGTTCAAAAATATGTTGTGACTCAGTCACAATATTACCAACATGTTGGCACCTGTTACAGGAAATAACCGTTTCACCCACCACTGGTAACAATTACTGTACTTGTATAGCAGTTTTACAACTGACTGACGCCAGACATGCGCACTAAATGCCAATACTAATATTTGTTGTAGTCTCATGACTGCGATAAAATAACTGTCAGGAACGATTGCAAGTTTAGCACGGGTGAGGAAATGAAAGGAAATGAAAATCCGGCCGCCGGATTTTAGGTAACAGTTCGAACTTAGTAAAATCAACAAAAATATATCTGGTTTATCTTTACGATAAATAATTTAACGTAGTCAAGGTGGATATATTATTTCCTAAATTTTCCTAGTAATAAAAAAATCCCTCAGCCTACTTTTCCCTATCGTTTTCTTTTCGCCAGTGTTTTCCGGCAAACTTTCAAAATTCTTCTGTGTGTGTGTGTGTGTGCGCGCGCGCGCGCGCGTGCGTGCGTGCGTGTGTGTACGAGCGCGCGCACACATCACACGCACGCTCGCGCACCGCAACAGTGTCTTTAGCCAACTTTTTACTTCGCCAGGTACTTTTAACTTCACTCCTTCACTTAAGAGCTCATCCAAACTTTTAGATACCGAGCAAATAAAAGATATATTTACCAATAACATTCACTTCTACGGCAGATGTTTTCAATTCACCTTTCTGCGAAGTTACTTTCTATTGTGTCAATGTGTGCCTGCTTATAAGTAAATTTCCCCGTTTCTTCGGTTCGGTTAAGGACTACTGTACATGAAATGATATTAAATTACCTCAGTAACTAAACCTCGCGCAGGACAAGTCTGATAAAATACTTGATTAAATTTCTTTTAAACAAATATCGTGCATACCTGTGTGTATTCGTTAACAGATGGTTGGTAAGGTTAATTTTTAAATAAATTTATGAACAGTTGTTTTGATTTTCTAAATTGGATTTGATATCAAAATTACAAGTTTTTATTGGTGATGTGTCTGATTTCAAAATTAACCAAAAATAATTCACTTTATTAATAACAATAATTTAATTGGCTCTCCCCGCAGGGGGTGCAGACTGGCTTCACCTATTGAGAGGATTTAGACGTCTCTCGCGGCACCCGAGTCTATCACACGCGTACACTTACAACACTACACTTACGACTTTAACACTTTACACTCACACTTACATTTAGGGAAGCGATAATGCCTATATGTGCTTTTCGCCTTAAAATAACAACAACAACAAAATGTAACTAAGTGTAGTACTAGCCATTGAAAGGATCTTTCCTCAATGAGAAGTACTAGCCATCTTCTTCTTTTCTGCTAGGATTATTATCACTGTGTTCAGTATAATGATCTGCCTTCCCTAGCTTCGTCAATTCTACTTTCGTTGACGCGTTTCGGAGAATCTCCATCTTCAAAAACTATATCTATACTGCTCACAAATATTATGGCCCGTCCTATTTATAATTTTCTATCTCCACCTCGTATCCCTCCTCTATTCAACATGTGTATATTAAACCTGACGTGCTCGCTTCTGATTGGTAAATTTGTGATTTTGAAGAGCCAATCAGAAACGGGCACGTCAGGTTTAATGTACACGTGTTGAATAGAGGAGGGGTACGAGGTGGAGATAGAAAATTTTAAATAGGACTGGCCATAATATTGGTGACCAGTATAGTTTTTGAAGATGGAGGTTCTCCGAAACGCGTAAGAAAGTAAATTGACGAAGCTAGGGAAGGCGGATCACTATACTGAACACAGTGATTTATAAAGTATTCCAGGAAAATTAATCGTTATCGAATAATCAGAATAAGTAGTTTAAAACTACTAAAAAACTTGAGATTGTAAGCACAATTTTACAATCAACACGTCAAGTAACGCTAGCGATCAAACTCTAAACCGTGGTGATCGAGCCCACAAGATTCATCTGTCCAGACCGAGTTGCGGAAAATCTACTGAACTTACTTCAGTACCTGGATCTGGGAAATACCGGGATCCATTAGAACCGCTAAGAGAGCAGCCGAATGCGGGAGCACTTCGCAGTTTACCGTAAAACTACACCTTACTTAGTGTTGGTCTAATATTGCTTAACTTACTCAAAGTGTGTGATTTACCACTATCAATTTAAATAATAAAACAAAATCTACGAAAAATCACAAAAACGGTCAAACGATTTTGACAAAAATTTTAATCAAATTAAGATACGAATTAATGAAAAGTAAAATCAAGTAAAACCGAATAGCAGCGAGTAGAATGTAAATACACAATAACGGAATTTTAATGTAAAACTTTTAATGTTTTTATTTTAATTAACCGATTTTACTTAACTGATATAATAGCAATTATAGAATATATTAATCCATAAGTGGGTTTCGAACACAATAGGCATTTACCGACACTATAGGCCTATCAAACAATACAGCAACCAGCATAGTTAGATTATTGATTTTCAACATTATAAGTGTGTTCTAATTGCCAATTACGTTAAAGAAAATCAAATACTTAAATGTAAACTTCCAAGAAAATTTTAATATAAAGTTTTAATATCTGCAACATCTCAAGGACCAGAGATATTGGCCTATATTTTTTTATAATTAGCAAGAAACGAACTTTCAACTTAAGCTAAGCGCAGTACGCAGTAATCAGGTTAAGGGCTATTTATTAATAGTTTTGAAAAAATGTTCATTATTGATAAATTAGTTACAAAAAAAATCGAAGAGTTAGTAATAAAAATTTTCTGTTAAAGGGAAGCGGTGAAAAATTATTTTTAAAATTTCTATTGGTTTTGGTTTTAGAAGAATATTTAATTACTTGATTAAAGAGAAATAATTGATTTTTTTCGTGTTTAACGTCCGACTATTGTGCACACTTGGGTTAATGCAGACGATGGGATGATTTATAGCGTATGAAAATGCCAAGCCGTGGCCGGGAATCAAACCCGGGTCCTCGGGGTGAAAGCCTAGAATTTTCGGCCAATAATCGAGAATTTTCGTTTTGTTGAAACTTATAATCTTTTAAGGCGCTTAAGATTTCTGCAGAAATTAAGTAAATTTAAATTTTTAAAAATTTGTTTGATAGACATTAATTTTCAAAAATTTTTAGAAGAAAGTAAATATTCTATTTAGGATATGTAAAATTAAAAAAAAGTGTAAATCAAATGAGCCAATAGATTTTATTTGTTATTTTAAGGCGAAAAGCACATATAGGCATTATCGCTTCCCTAAATGTAAGTGTGAGTGTAAAGTGTTAAAGTCGTAAGTGTAGTGTTGTAAGTGTACGCGTGTGATAGACTCGGGTGCCGCGAGAGACGTCTAAATCCTCTCAATAGGTGAAGCCAGTCTGCACCCCCTGCGGGGAGAGCCAATTAAATTATTGTTATTAATAAAGTGAATTATTTTTGGTTAATTTTGAAATCAGACACATCACCAATAAAAACTTGTAATTTTGATATCAAATCCAATTTAGAAAATCAAAACAACTGTTCATAAATTTATTTAAAAATTAACCTTACCAACCATCTGTTAACGAATACACACAGGTATGCACGATATTTGTTTAAAAGAAATTTAATCAAGTATTTTATCAGACTTGTCCTGCGCGAGGTTTAGTTACTGAGGTAATTTAATATCATTTCATGTACAGTAGTCCTTAACCGAACCGAAGAAACGGGGGAAATTTACTTATAAGCAGGCACACATTGACACAATAGAAAGTAACTTCGCAGAAAGGTGAATTGAAAACATCTGCCGTAGAAGTGAATGTTATTGGTAAATATATCTTTTTATTTGCTCGGTATCTAAAAGTTTGGATGAGCTCTTAAGTGAAGGAGTGAAGTTAAAAGTACCTGGCGAAGTAAAAAGTTGGCTAAAGACACTGTTGCGGTGCGCGAGCGTGCGTGTGATGTGTGCGCGCGCTCGTACACACACACACGCACGCACGCACGCGCGCGCGCGCGCACACACACACACACACACACAGAAGAATTTTGAAAGTTTGCCGGAAAACACTGGCGAAAAGAAAACGATAGGGAAAAGTAGGCTGAGGGATTTTTTTTTATTACTAGGAAAATTTAGGAAATAATATATCCACCTTGACTACGTTAAATTATTTATCGTAAAGATAAACCAGATATATTTTTGTTGATTTTACTAAGTTCGGAACTGTTACCTAAAATCCGGCGGCCGGATTTTCATTTCCCTTTCATTTCCTCACCCGTGCTAAACTTGCAATCGTTCCTGACAGTTATTTTATCGCAGTCATGAGACTACAACAAATATTAGTATTGGCATTTAGTGCGCATGTCTGGCGTCAGTCAGTTGTAAAAACTGCTATACAAGTACAGTAATTGTTACCAGTGGTGGGTGAAACGGTTATTTCCCTGTAACAGGTGCCAACATGCTGGTAATATTGTGACTGAGTCACAACATATTTTTGAACTATTAAATACAAAAAGGTCAACAAAAGTGCTGGTAATATTGCGGCCGAGTCACAACATACTTTTGAACTATTAAATACAAAAAGGTCAACAAAAGTGCTGGTAATATTGCGGCCGAGTCACAACATACTTTTGAACTATTAAATACAAAAAAAGAAGCCAACAAACGAGCTGCGGTTGAATCACGCGTTTGGACTAACAAACACCAAAAAGAAATTAACAAACAAGCTGGTAATATTGCGGTTGAATCACACTTTTGGACTAACAAACACCAAAAAAAAAAGCCAAAAAACGAGCTGGTAATATTGCGGTTGAATCACACTTTTGGACTAACAAACACCAAAAAAAAAAGAAGCCAACAAACGAGCTGGTAATATTGCGGTTGAATCACACTTTTGGACTAACAAACACCAAAAAAAAAAGAAGCCAACAAACGAGCTGGTAATATTGCGGTTGAATCACACTTTTGGACTAACAAACATCAAAAAGAAGCCAACAAACGAGCTGGTAATATTGCGGTTGAATCACACTTTTGGACTAACAAACATCAAAAAGAAGCCAACAAACGAGCTGGTAATATTGCGGTTGAAACACACTTTTGGACTAACAAACATCAAAAAGAAGCCAACAAACGAGCTGGTAATATTGCGGTTGAAACACACTTTTGGACTATTAAACTTAAAAAAGGATCCAGCCAACAAACTGGTAATATTTTTATGTTCATACAAAATTCATACTTTTTTCCAAAAACGTTTTCGTTGGGCAGTTTTTACCTGAACGAAAGATGAAACATTTCCACGCTTACGTAATACAAAACACACAGAGTACTTACTAATGCGAAATAACATTCATTTAACCTTCTACGGCTACAATAACAACGACTTATATCAAATTGTGGATTAATTGCAAGTTTCCTTGCGAACAGAGTAGTTTTAAATGAAAAGGATACTTGAGCGGGAACGGTGAATGTCTAGTAGCGGCAATGCTCAAGTTTGATCAAGGTCAAAGGGATTCCTGTACTGCCAACTAACCAAGTACTGTACCTGAAACACGCTTTACAAAAGGAAGAAAAGCAATCAACTTGCAAACAATTCAACAAAACTGTCTGATGTCGTTCCGCCGCTAAAGTACACTTCAAAACGCGTTTTGCGGTCTTAGCCAGTAGGGATGAGCGTAAGTGTTATTTTCTGAGAACAGTTATAATCAATATCGCTACTTTAAAATAATACGTCACTTAAAACTGTTTCCGATTATTTAAAGAAACAACGCATCAAACAGATTAAATTATTAGTTTTAGACAACTTTTTAAATTTAATCTATAGATTATTAAAACCTTTCACAAATTATTATTTTACTAGGCCTATTCCTTTTGTTGATAGCGTACTGGGCTTTCACCCCGAGGACCCGGGTTCGATTCCCGGCTAGGGCTTGGCATTTTCATACGCTATAAATCATCCCATCGTCTGCATTAGCCCAAGTGTGCACAATAGTCGGACGTTTAAACACAAAAAAATATTTAAAAGAAATATTATTTTCAAATATTATTCATCAAATACTTTTTATGAAGTATTAAAAATTTCAAAATAAAAATTACAAATATTTTTTATATCATACTACGAACATCATTTACTTTATTATTGATAAACATATTTAATTCTTACACACTTGTACAGGGTCCGGCAGAGGTATGATATTTTTGAAATGGCCGATACGCGCGCATATGGTGGGTGCTCATATGTTTCCTAAATGGTTAATATCTACTTGTCAACAGTTGCCATTTCAGTAACAAAGGACCTGCACCTTCAAAACCGGGGACCGCACGGGGGGCGAGATCAAACTGTACGGACCCCGGGGAGTGCGACAAGTAATGGGAGCCACCCCTCGTCGTCGGAGGTACGTCAGCACGCGCTCTTCCGATGTCAGACAGAATCTTACACCTTCATTTCCATCCGCATGAGATTATGATTGTCAATAAAATTATGCAAACGACACAGGTTCGCTGAAGGGATGCTGGAGTTGCTGACAGACGATATTTTTATCACGAGTGATAAGGCCCACTTTCTCTTATCAGGGATAGTAAACAAACAGAACTCTCGATACTGGGCAACCGACAGCCTCTGGACAGTGAGAAAGTTACTGTTTGGTGTGCCGTATCTCGAACCTACATTATTGAGCTTTATTTTTTCATGAAAACGGACGATCAGTGACTGTTAACACAGACCGTTAAGTTACCATGTTGCGTGATTATTTTCTGCCCGAATTAACAAGACGCATCAAACTCAACGCAGTTTGGTTTCAACAAGATGGTGCAACTTGCCGTACATCTAAGATTAAGATTATTTACTAGAGGAAGAGATAATTCAACCCCAGGCACTGCGATCGACTGACCTATTGTGCAACTCTTAAAATACCTAGTTCAACAGATTGGTGCCGCTAATAAGTTCCAGCAACCCACTGACTAGCTCACTGTGCTGAAGATCCCTAGGGTCTTGGAAACCAAAAACCCTTAGCCTCCTACTAGCAAATGCCTCACAATCATAAATTATGTGACCTGCAGTTTCCTCCTCCTTCCTGCACAATCTACACATGGTTTCTCCGTTATACATACCTATCTTGTTCATGTACACCCTCAGACCACAGTGCCCTGTAATGAGCCCCATGA
The DNA here is from genome assembly GCA_022606455.1 of Callitettix versicolor. Taxonomy (NCBI): domain Eukaryota; kingdom Metazoa; phylum Arthropoda; class Insecta; order Hemiptera; family Cercopidae; genus Callitettix; species Callitettix versicolor. The sequence goes on along the minus strand of JAJIZJ010000227.1, from coordinate 75,546 downwards.
TCCTCCCGAGATGTGCTCTGCCCAGGACATCTGCTGCCCCTTTGTGCCGTACATCTAGAGAAACAATGACTTTTTTAAGACATTATTTCCCAGGACGCATGATTTCACAGCGTGGGGATATCGAAAGGTCACCTCGGTCACCGGACCTGTCACCTTGTGACTACTTTTTATGGGGCTACTTAAAAGCTCAAGTTTATATTAACAAATCACGTACGCTTGAAGAACTTTCCGAAAACATAACTCAAAAATTCAAAGGAATCCACGTGCCATGTTTGAAAGGACTGGACAATTTTCACCAACCGTCTATTGTGCACACTTCACCAAAACGTCCAACTATTGTGCACACTTCGGCTAATACAGACGATGGGATGATTTATTATAGCGGGAATGTGTAATAGCTTAGAGATTTATTAATTTAGAGAATCGGTTTTCCTTGTGTAATAAGATAGAGAATCCGTACTGTGTATTAACTTAGAGATTACAGTTCCGTAAAGTGTGGTGTATGTTGCCGACGCCGCTGTTTGCAGGCGCTTCAGTATCTTTCCGTAAAGTGTGTTGCACCGTGTGTATATGTTGCTGACGCCGCTGCTTGTAGGTGCTTCAGTATCTTGTATCTAACAAGTAGAACTCATAAAAAACAGTTCTTTTATTATTATATATAGTTTCAATATTAAATATCTAAATAATAAAACACGCCATCACACTACATACCCAGCCTAATCATCACTATTTTGTTTTAGAGTTTACAGTTTTATATATTGTCAATACTTTGTACAAAACTGTTTTTTTTTTATTATTATATATATAGTTTCAATATTAAATATCTATATAATAAAACACGCCATCGCACTACATACCCAGCCTAATCATCACTATATTTCTACATAATTTACTGTTTTCAAATACATTTTAAAAATCAAATGTGTCGTGTAAATTATCTGTAGATAGTTGTTAAAAAAAATAAACATTAAAACTACGAATAAGCGCCATTATGCTACATGCCAGCCACTGTTAGTTTTACAGTTTAATATATGGTATGTTAGAAAAAAGTCCACGTTGACGATGGTCCAAACCTCGATGTTAGTAATTATACTACTTACCCAGCCCAACTTCATTATTTAGTATTCAAATGTTAATTGTATAACAGCGATGTTTTATACGTTTATTATATATTGGTAGGTGTGAATAAAAATGTTTAAATTATTTTAAACTCCATCATACTACTTACCCATCTCAAATTCATTATTCAGTATTCATGTTAAATTTATAAGAGTAATGTTTTATACGTTTATTACAGTATGGTCCAAACGTTGATATTAATATACTTTAATGTTAAAAAATGTTTTTATATGTTTATTACATATTGGTACGTGTTAATAATACTTGTTTAAATTATTTTAAAGCCATCATACCAACTTAAATTACTACCAAGCCATTACTACCAAGCCCAACTTAAATTACTTAGTATTTTATTGTTAATTGTAAAACGGCGATGTTTTATACGTTTATTACGTATTAGTAGGTGACGTTAATACACCTTGATATAAATCCACCTAGACAATGTTCAAAACTAGATGATAATACTGCACGAGGTAAACCCTCTTTGAAAATGGTCCAAACCTTGATGTTAATATACATTAATGTTAAAAAAATCTGTTCTTACGTTTATTACATATTGGAAGGTGTGAATAATACTTGTTTAAATTATTTTAAAACCATCATATTATTTACGCAGCCCAACTGCATTATTTAGTATTCAAGTGTCAATTGTATAAGGGTGACGTTTTATACATGTCGGTAGGTGTGAATAATACATGTTAAAAATATTTTAATGCATCATAATATTAAGTATTCCTGTTAATTGTAACGTTTTAACATTAACAATATATTGGTGGTACCTGTTATTAATAAATGTTTAAATTATTTTGCATTCATACTACTACTTACCCAGCCTAACAAGTATTTCGTATTCAAGTGTAAATTGTACAGCTGTTTTGTACATTTATTACATATTAATACAGATTATGGTAGCATATAGAAACTGTCACATCATAATTTATGGTAAAAGTTGTAGTGGGATATTGCAACATTAAACTTGAATATCAAAAGGCATAACATTTTAGATACTACATTATTTACTACAAAGAAATTTGTTAAATCACAAAATAAAAAAAGTATAGAATTATCTACTTTGAATTGAAGAAAACGTTAGGTCGAAGAAATAAAGCACATATTGAGTTTATGCGGGTCACATACATTCGATTTTCAATCATACTGGTCTTTTGCTTTTTAGCACGTAATGAAGCGGTTTAATGAAAATGTACCAAAAGGACCTATATTCCATATTAGCCTTGTTACACAAGGTTTCTGTACTCTGACATTAAAGTTAAATACTGCTTATAAGTTCATACAAAAAAATATTCTAGAATTTTCTATAATAAAATACTTCAGAAATTATGTTTTACAATTTTATTATTACTTTATTTTGCCATTCTGAAGGATAGTATAAGACATTTATTTTTTTTGGTAAAAAGGACTTAACAAGAAAATCATTAAAACAATAATCATTTGTATGGATTAAACATTAATAAAACCAAGTTTATGGTAATTAGTAAAGAAACAGTTGGACTTAATGGACAACAACATACCTAAAAGTTTATTTATGACAATTATATGTACAGAAAAAAAGAAATATTGGTGTTTTATTGAAAAAAACGACATAAGTTTATACGAATTCCTTAATTAATAATTAATTCAATAATTTAGGGTTGTTTTCTTAATTCAATTCGGATATGGTTTGAATAAATCAGCCTTCAAACAATATTTTTATATTATTATTACTATTATTACTACTTATGTAAATCAGTATATTTTTATAGCATTGCACATAAGCCTTTCAGAACAAAACCTATCCACATCAACTTTATATATTTCTTTAACTGAGCGAGTTCTACTTGTTAGATAAAAGATATTGAAGCGCCTGCAAACAGCGGCGTCGGCAACAATTACACACGGTACAACACACTTTAAGCAACTGTAATCTCTAAGTTAATACACAGTACGGATTCTCTATCTTATTACACAGGTCGGTCTCTAACTTATAACACAGTACTGTCGAAGGAAAAACGATTCTCTAAGTTAATTACACCTTCCTGTAATTCTCTAAGCTATTACACATTCCCTTTAAAAAAATACTTTTTTAACATGAAAAAATATATTTAAAAAACTACTTTATCAGAAACATTATATTTTAAATTTTGTACGTATTATTTAATTTTTTTTATTGCTGATTTACCCTCGTTATTAATGACTTTTTTATTGGAAAATAAGTTATTGGAGCGGCCATTGTTATAAAACTGAAATCCGAGACCTCTAAATGAGGGGAATGTGTAATAGCTTAGAGAATTATTAATTTAGAGAATCGTTTTTCCTTGTACAGTACTGTGTTATAATTTAGAGACCGACCTGTGTAATAAGATAGAGAATCCGTACTGAATATTAACTTAGAGATTACAGTTCCGTAAAGTGTGGTGTATGTTGCCGACGCCGCTGTTTGAACATATATCAACAATATATCACACATCAACTTTATATATTTCTTTAACTGAGCGAGTTCTACTTGTTAGATAAAAGATATTGAAGCGCCTTCAAACAGCGGCGTCGGCAATATATACACACGGTACAACAAACTTTACGGAACTGTAATCTCTAAGTTAATACACAGTACGGATTCTCTATCTTATTACACAGGTCGGTCTCTAAATTATAACACAGTACTGTACAAGGAAAAAAGATTCTCTAAATTAATAATTCTCTAAGCTATTACACCTTCCCTAAATGAGCAGCCATCCTTTAGACGTACGTAATATACTCGTATTTTATTTTTATCTTATTTTTATGAAACCACTACAATATATATAAATATAAATATATATATGTGTGTGTGTGTGTGTGTGTGTGTGTGTGTGTGCACGCGCTTGCGCTTGTGTGTTTGTGTTTGTGTGTGTGTGTGTGTGTGTGTGTGTGTGTGTGTGTGTGTGTGTGTGTGTGTGTGTGTGTGTGTGTGTGTGTGTGTGTGTGTGTGTGTGTGTGTGTGTGTGTGTGTGTGTGTGTGTGTGTGCGCGCGCGAGCGTGTTTGTGTGTGTGTGTGTGTGTGTGTGTATGTGTGTGTGTGACATATAATCTGTGACGTTATATTTTAAAATTAAATTCTTTCATAAAAATCGTTATTTTAGAAATATTAGTAACAAATGTTGATTTTTCTGTTGATCTATTATGCCACGCACGATAATTTTGCTTCATATTTCAGGGCCCTTAGCAGTGCAAATAAATTATTTGACTTTTCTTGAAACAAAATCAGTACGATGAGCAGGTATAATTAAGTTGAAAAAAAATTTAAAAAATTACAATTTTGTTAAAGTACAATTCAGGCGTGCTGAGGAATGACAGGGTGAGATTGGAATCAGCCTACCAATCGTTAAGCCACGATTATATAATACAGATTTTATTATAAACGGCATTCCCCTGACGCTGCTTCGCCCGATTAAGCACTTTTAGAGCCATGTTTGTGTACCTATATGCTCAAGCCCTGTAAACATTCCTAATTTTTAACATGATTAAATCTTTTTTGCTCTTGTACATTTTAACCCCTATTTCAGCCCTTTACTCCTGAATTTTTGAAAGTTTCTCGTTGCAATATAGAAATCGAGAGGAACTTTCACGCCAACATTCAACTTCAAGACCACAAAATGCGAGCACTTTTACAAATATGAACTCCTATTTGGAACCTTTAAGGGTACAGTTTTTGTAAACGATCTCTTAGCGTTAAGGACTGAAAAAGTAATTAATAAAGGCCTCACCTTCCAGCAACCTACATTTAGGCGATAAGATGATTAATGGGTTTTGCGTTTATACACCAACTCGAACCCAACACTGAATAATTTAAAAACGATTTCCTTGCAATCATTTAGGTCTTATGAGAAATACTCACATTGACTTTAAAAAGCCCTCGATTAAAAATTTTACAATTACGTTTTCTTACCTCTTCGTGGTGGAATTTTGGAAAACCCTTTCTTTGTGAACTATTAACGCTTAAGATAAACCTGTGTAGGGCTACCCAATGTGAGCTCTCTAGGTATTTTGGATTTGGAGACACAAAAAAAATGAAATTTCGTTTTTATCCCGTTTTAGTCTTTTAGGGGTAAATTTTTTTAAATTGATTTCGTCATGATGAATGTGAGCGAGTGGTATTTAGTACATATACGCGCGCGCACACACACACGAACCCACACACCCACAAGTACGCGCGCGCACACACATACACATACACACACACACCCCATACACGCGCACTCTCGCGCAAGCGCGCACGAACACACACACACAAACACACACACACACACACACACACACACACGCACGCACACACGCACCCACACCCACACCACACACACACACACACACACACACACACACACACACTCACACACACACACACACACTGACACACACGCGCACACACAAACACACACTTACACACACACTTA
>JAJIZJ010000227.1:10000-65000 GCA_022606455.1 Callitettix versicolor | reverse complement strand
TTAAAATATTGACTGAAGTCTTAAGTGAACTTCAACCTTGAATGAACTTAAATCTAATAAAGTTGTTTTTGGAAAAACTAGATTTTTAAGCGTTTCTTAGCTCAATAAATTTTTTAAAATATATTGTTAAGAAGATAAAAAGTTTTTCACTGGATAAGTGCAAACTATGCATACACTATTTGACAAAATTCTCGGAAAGCAGTCATTCTTTTGTGTTCAGTGATGTGTGATGTATGTAATACGCACCTTCACATACAAACTAAACGACAGCAAAAAATTATCATTCTTTTGTGTTCAGTGATGTGTGATGTATGTAATACGCACCTTCACATAAAAACTAAACGACAGCAAATTAATATCATTCTTTGTGTTCAGTGATGTGTGTTGTATATAATACGCACCTTCACATAAAAACTAAACGACAGCAAATTAATATCATTCTTTGTGTTCAGTGATGTGTGTTGTATATAATACGTACCTTCACATAAAAACTAAACGACAGCAAATTAATATCATTCTCTGTGTTCAGTGATGTGTGTTGTATATAATACGTACCTTCACATACAAACTAAACGACAGCAAATTAATATCATTCTTTGTGTTCAGTGATGTGTGTTGTATATAATACGTACCTTCACATACAAACTAAACGACAGCAAATTAATATCATTCTTTGTGTTCAGTGATGTGTGTTGTATATAATACGCACCTTCACATAAAAACTAAACGACAGCAAATTAATATCATTCTCTGTGTTCAGTGATGTGTGTTGTATATAATACGTACCTTCACATAAAAACTAAACGACAGCAAATTAATATCATTCTTTGTGTTCAGTGATGTGTGATGTATGTAATACGCACCTTCACATACAAAATAAACGACAGCAAAAAATTATCAATCTTTTGTGTTCAGTGATGTGTGATGTATGTAATACGCACCTTCACATAAAACTAAACGACAGCAAATTAATATCAATCTTTTGTGTTCAGTGATGTGTGATGTATATAATACGCACCTTCACATAAAAACTAAACGACAGCAAATTAATATCATTCTTTGTGTTCAGTGATGTGTGATGTATGTAATACGCACCTTCACATAAAACTAAACGACAGCAAATTAATATCATTCTTTGTGTTCAGTGATGTGTGTTGTATATAATACGCACCTTCACATAAAAACTAAACGACAGCAAATTAATATCATTCTTTGTGTTCAGTTATGTGTGTTGTATATAATACGTACCTTCACATAAAATTTAAACGACAGCAAATTAATATCATTCTTTGTGTTCAGTGATGTGTGTTGTATATAATACGTACCTTCACATAAAACTAAACGACAGCAAATTAATATCATTCTTTGTGTTCAGTGATGTGTGTTGTATATAATACGTACCTTCACATAAAAACTAAACGACAGCAAATTAATATCATTCTTTGTGTTCAGTGATGTGTGATGTATGTAATACGCACCTTCACATACAAACTAAACGACAGCAAAAATTATCAATCTTTTGTGTTCAGTGATGTGTGATGTATGTAATACGCACCTTCACATTAAAACTAAACGACAGCAAATTAATATCATTCTTTGTGTTCAGTGATGTGTGATGTATGTAATACGCACCTTCATATACAAACTAAACGACAGCAAAAAATTATCAATCTTTTGTGTTCAGTGATGTGTGATGTATGTAATACGCACCTTCACATACAAACTAAACGACAGCAAAAAATTATCAATCTTTTGTGTTCAGTGATGTGTGATGTATATAATACGTACCTTCACATAAAAACTAAACGAAGCAATTTTATATCATTCTTTGTGTTCAGTGATGTGTGTTGTATATAATACGCACCTTCACATACAAACTAAACGACAGCAAAATGAAATCATTCTTTTGTGTTCAGTGATGTGTGATGTATGTAATACGCACTTTCACATACAAACTAAACGACAGCAAATTAATATAATTCTTTGTGTTCAGTGATGTGTGATGTATGTAATACGCACCTTCACATACAAACTAAACGACAGCAAAATAATATCATTCTCTGTGTTAAGTGATGTGTGATGTATGTAATACGCACCTTCACATACAAACTAAACGACAGCAAAATGAAATCATTCTTTTGTGTTCAGTGATGTGTGATGTATGTAATACGCACCTTCACATACAAACTAAACGACAGCAAAATAAAATCATTCTTTTGTGTTCAGTGATGTGTGATGTATGTAATACGCACCTTCACATAAAAACTAAACGACAGCAAATTAATATCATTCTTTGTGTTCAGTGATGTGTGTTGTATATAATACGCACCTTCACATAAAAACTAAACGACAGCAAATTAATATCATTCTTTGTGTTCAGTGATGTGTGTTGTATATAATACGTACCTTCACATAAAAACTAAACGACAGCAAATTAATATCATTCTCTGTGTTCAGTGATGTGTGTTGTATATAATACGTACCTTCACATACAAACTAAACGACAGCAAATTAATATCATTCTTTGTGTTCAGTGATGTGTGTTGTATATAATACGTACCTTCACATACAAACTAAACGACAGCAAATTAATATCATTCTTTGTGTTCAGTGATGTGTGTTGTATATAATACGCACCTTCACATAAAAACTAAACGACAGCAAATTAATATCATTCTCTGTGTTCAGTGATGTGTGTTGTATATAATACGTACCTTCACATAAAAACTAAACGACAGCAAATTAATATCATTCTTTGTGTTCAGTGATGTGTGATGTATGTAATACGCACCTTCACATACAAAATAAACGACAGCAAAAAATTATCAATCTTTTGTGTTCAGTGATGTGTGATGTATGTAATACGCACCTTCACATAAAAACTAAACGACAGCAAATTAATATCAATCTTTTGTGTTCAGTGATGTGTGATGTATATAATACGCACCTTCACATAAAAACTAAACGACAGCAAATTAATATCATTCTTTGTGTTCAGTGATGTGTGATGTATGTAATACGCACCTTCACATAAAAACTAAACGACAGCAAATTAATATCATTCTTTGTGTTCAGTGATGTGTGTTGTATATAATACGCACCTTCACATACAAACTAAACGACAGCAAATTAATATCATTCTTTGTGTTCAGTTATGTGTGTTGTATATAATACGTACCTTCACATAAAATTTAAACGACAGCAAATTAATATCATTCTTTGTGTTCAGTGATGTGTGTTGTATATAATACGTACCTTCACATAAAAACTAAACGACAGCAAATTAATATCATTCTTTGTGTTCAGTGATGTGTGTTGTATATAATACGTACCTTCACATAAAAACTAAACGACAGCAAATTAATATCATTCTTTGTGTTCAGTGATGTGTGATGTATGTAATACGCACCTTCACATACAAACTAAACGACAGCAAAAAATTATCAATCTTTTGTGTTCAGTGATGTGTGATGTATGTAATACGCACCTTCACATTAAAACTAAACGACAGCAAATTAATATCATTCTTTGTGTTCAGTGATGTGTGATGTATGTAATACGCACCTTCATATACAAACTAAACGACAGCAAAAAATTATCAATCTTTTGTGTTCAGTGATGTGTGATGTATGTAATACGCACCTTCACATACAAATTAAACGACAGCAAAAAATTATCAATCTTTTGTGTTCAGTGATGTGTGATGTATATAATACGTACCTTCACATAAAAACTAAACGAAGCAATTTTATATCATTCTTTGTGTTCAGTGATGTGTGTTGTATATAATACGCACCTTCACATACAAACTAAACGACAGCAAAATGAAATCATTCTTTTGTGTTCAGTGATGTGTGATGTATGTAATACGCACTTTCACATACAAACTAAACGACAGCAAATTAATATAATTCTTTGTGTTCAGTGATGTGTGATGTATGTAATACGCACCTTCACATACAAACTAAACGACAGCAAAATAATATCATTCTCTGTGTTAAGTGATGTGTGATGTATGTAATACGCACCTTCACATACAAACTAAACGACAGCAAAATGAAATCATTCTTTTGTGTTCAGTGATGTGTGATGTATGTAATACGCACCTTCACATACAAACTAAACGACAGCAAAATAAAATCATTCTTTTGTGTTCAGTGATGTGTGATGTATGTAATACGCACCTTCACATAAAAACTAAACGACAGCAAATTAATATCATTCTTTGTGTTCAGTGATGTGTGTTGTATATAATACGTACCTTCACATAAAAACTAAACGACAGCAAATTAATATCATTCTTTGTGTTCAGTGATGTGTGTTGTATATAATACGCACCTTCACATACAAACTAAACGACAGCAAAATGAAATCATTCATTTGTGTTCAGTGATGTGTGATGTATGTAATACGCACCTTCACATACAAACTAAACGACAGCAAAAAATTATCAATCTTTTGTGTTCAGTGATGTGTGTTGTATATAATACGTACCTTCACATAAAAACTAAACGACAGCAAATTAATATCATTATTTGTGTTCAGTGATGTGTGATGTATATAATACGCACCTTCACATACAAACTAAACGACAGCAAAAAATTATCAATCTTTTGTGTTCAGTGATGTGTGATGTATGTAATACGCACCTTCACATAAAAACTAAACGACAGCAAATTAATATCATTCTTTGTGTTCAGTGATGTGTGATGTATGTATTACGCACCTTCACATACAAACTAAACGACAGCAAAATGAAATCATTCTTTTGTGTTCAGTGATGTGTGATGTATGTATTACGCACCTTCACATACAAACTAAACGACAGCAAAATGAAATCATTCTTTTGTGTTCAGTGATGTGTGATGTATGTAATACGCACCTTCACATACAAACTAAACGACAGCAAATTAATATCATTCTTTGTGTTCAGTGATGTGTGATGTATGTATTACGCACCTTCACATACAAACTAAACGACAGAAAAATGAAATCATTCTTTTGTGTTCAGTGATGTGTGATGTATGTAATACGCACTTTCACATACAAACTAAACGACAGCAAATTAATATAATTCTTTGTGTTCAGTGATGTGTGTTGTATGTAATACGCACCTTCACATACAAACTAAACGACAGCAAAAAATTATCAATCTTTTGTGTTCAGTGATGTGTGATGTATGTAATACGCACTTTCACATACAAACTAAACGACAGCAAATTAATATAATTCTTTGTGTTCAGTGATGTGTGTTGTATGTAATACGCACCTTCACATACAAACTAAACGACAGCAAAAAATTATCAATCTTTTGTGTTCAGTGATGTGTGATGTATGTAATACGCACCTTCACATACAAACTAAACGACAGCAAAATAAAATCATTCTTTTGTGTTCAGTGATGTGTGATGTATGTAATACGCACCTTCACATACAAACTAAACGACAGCAAAAAATTATCAATCTTTTGTGTTCAGTGATGTGTGATGTATGTAATACGCACTTTCACATACAAACTAAACGACAGCAAATTAATATAATTCTTTGTGTTCAGTGATGTGTGATGTATGTAATACGCACCTTCACATACAAACTAAACGACAGCAAAATGAAATCATTCTTTTGTGTTCAGTGATGTGTGATGTATGTAATACGCACTTTCACATACAAACTAAATATCAAAGGAAAATCATTCTTTTGAACATAGGTGCTCTGAACAAGGTTGTAAATACTTTACAACTAGACTATGTAAAGTGAAAGAGAGATAAATAAACTGTCTCGCTGACGTGATGGAAGCGAATTACGAAAGGTAATTTTTATTATTTTATCCTCTTTTTGAAACTGTGATTTAATCACCATAAAACAGCATTGAATATTAGCACTTTAAACTCTCAAACTGCACTGAAATCTCGAAACTGAAACATGGAAATTAATTTTTTTTAATTTCAACGGATTTTGAAACCAAAAACGCTACTTCGTACAGATGTAACCTAAACGCTGTTGTGAAATCCTTTTTTTTAAAAATGTTGACACGAAAGTTAAGATTTTTTTAAAAAATTTGAAATGGCCGCTGTTTTGAAACTTGAACGAAGTTTGCTGGTTAAAAAACTTATCCAAGCTATTTCCTGTTGAAATTGTTTTTATGTTCCTCTTTTCTGCTAGGATTATTGTCACTATATTCAGTATAATAATCTGCCTTCCCTAGCTTCGTCAATTCTACTTTCGTTGACGACTTTCGGAGAACCTCCATCTTCAAAAACTGTTTCTATAGTTTCTGTATAATTCTATATTTGATAGAAATAGTTTTTGAAGATGGAGGTTCTCCGAAACGCGTCATCGACAGAAGAATTTATGAAGCTAGGGAAAGCAGATTATTATACTGAACATAACTTCATATAAGATAAATAACTTGCTAGGATAAAATCATAAATTCGTAAATAACTAATATAATCATACATTCTTAATTAACTGATATAATATAAATTATTTTTTATATTCATCTTTTTTTCTGCTAGGATTATTGTTCCTATGTTACACTATGTTGTACACTATGTTCAGTGTAATAATCTGCCTTCCCTAGCTTCGTCAATTCTACTTTCGTTGACGAGTTTCGGAGAATCTACATCTTCAAAAACTATTTCTATAGTTTCTGTATATTTCTATACATATTAAAACGCGCTTACATATTAAAACGAAGGTATCCTCAAAATTTCAAGTAAAAGGTATTATAGTTTTTCTGCTGTAAGTTGAACAGTCAGTCAGTCAGTCTGTCAGGAAATTGCCTTTTACACACACATACACACACACACACACACACACACACACACACACACACACACACACACACACACACAGAACAAGGATTGTGTTAATAAATATTGGTAAATGCAAACGTATGTGTAGAATTGCATGTAAGTTAGGTAGTACAAAGAGGTTTGGAATCAGATGGAAAATGAGGTATTGGAGCGGCAATCATGGTAAGGCTTAGACTTGCGGCCTTGACATAAGATCCGATCCTGACTACCAGAACACTTTATAATCGTTAAAACATATATTGCATATATAAAATATACACAAAAATCATAAGTTTATACCTATTTTATTCAAATTTTGGTAACAGGAAATAGTAGGATATAGTTTTTGAAGATGGAGGTTCTCCGAAACTCGTCAACGAAAGTAGAATTGACGAAGCTAGGGAAGGCAGATTATTACACTGAACATAGTGACAATAATCCTAGCAGAAAAAAAGATGAATATAAAAAATAATTTATATTATATCAATTAATTAAGAATTTATGAATACATTAGTTATTTAAGAATTTATGACTTTATTCTAGCAAGTTATTTATCTTATATGAAGTTATGTTCAGTATAATAATCTGCCTTCCCTAGCTTCGTCAATTCTTCTTTCGTTGACGCGTTTCGAGAGAACCTCCATCTTCAAAAACTATTTCTATCAAATATAGAAATATACAGAAACTATAGAAATAGTTTTTGAAGATGGAAATATTGAAAAAATATTTTTTTCTTATATTCTATAAATATGCTATGAAACACATATTTCAACATTTTTCTGAATTCATCCCCTAAAAGAATAAAAATGGAAAAAGAGTTATCATGGGAGAAAAAAGAGTGTTTGCATTGGAGAAAAATATTTTTTATCAAATTTTCTTAATAGTAAACAAAATATTTTAAAACACAAATTATGATACGCGCAATTCAGTATTTTCCCCCGAATTCATCCCCTAAAAGGACAAGAATATAGAATAGGTATAAATGTTTGTATTGGACAAAAATATTCTTGATCAGATTTTTTTAAATTCGAATGGAACACGTTTGAAGACAATAAAACAACATATTCAGGTTATAATATTTTTTCATATTCACTGTAAAATAATCACGAGTTCAGATGATCACGCTTTTTTTAATATATTTTGTTATGTTTCTAAATTATTACATTACTGAAACAGTTTAAGTTTCGTGAGCGAAGCCTCGACGGGTAATGCTAGTAATCATATATTAGAAGAATGTGTATAACAATATAAACAGGCCTTCCTTTTGAGATATTTTGAAAGGTTACCTATCAAAGGCACGTAGGCTACTCATTGATTCTCACTAGCCATATACTTCACGCATTACAATCCACCAACTGGTAAACAGTTTCCTATAGTCTATTGATTAATTCATTAAAAAAAAAAAATTAGGCCGTGCGGGACTGGCCGACAGAAGTGATTACTTTTGACAAGCCTGACTCTATACTTCTTCACTATTATGATTTAACTATTTTTATAAAAATTTAGGTGTATGCAGGGAAATTATATTTGTATTTCGCGCGTGTGTAGGTACAACTTACAAATTAACTGAAACTGTCACAGACTATGAATTTGAGTATCTGAGGCTTTATAAAGGACTTTAATAATTAATAAGTTTATAACCCTATTTTTGACAGTTATACTGTCTAAGTATATTAATAAATATATTATTTGTGATTCTGGCGTTCAAAAATTGTTATAGGTCATATACATTAAATAATTTAATTACACAAATTTATAAAATGCACATTTTTAAAAATTAACAAGAACAATAAATATAACCTCAATTGAAATGATATTGAAGCTATTGTGCGAAATCAGTTGTTTAGAAGCAGTCACTTTAGTTTAGATATTACAAGAACAATGTATGCTATAAGGCATGCATTACGGATTCAAGCGTGACGCGAAAGTAAATGTATCCATGTTTCGTCAACCGTGATTATACAAGTTTTCACTTTTAAAATACATTTAATTAATCACATAAAAAAATAATAATGTGATAATAATAATAATAATAATAATAATAATAATAATAATAATAATAATAATAATAATAATAATAATAATAATAATAATAATAATAGTAATAGTAAAAGTAATAGTAATAGTAATATTAATAGTAATAGTAATAGCAATAGCAATAGCAATAGTAGTAGTAATAGTAATAGTAATAGTAACAGTAACAGTAACAGTAGCAGTAACAGTAACAGTACAGTAATAATAATAATATTAATAATAATAATAATAATAATAATAATAATAATATAAAATGTGATAATAATATAAATAATTTGTTGTAATAATGTTTGGAATAATAATGTTCACTAGTGTGCGCGTATGGATGTGTTAGAGCGTTCCGTGACGGCAAACTGACTTTTTCCTCGTACAAAATATACACATATACTCCGCGATAAGAAGTAGTCACTTCAAAAAGTTGTTAAATCACCTTTGAATTCCGCGAAGAACCAATAACCTGCTTACCCATTTTACCTTCGCAACTGTCAGCGGCGTGTCTTCCTCTGTCAAAACGGTTATCTGATTTCAATCGTAGAAACACTTGATAAATAGGTTAGTAAAATTTTTTTTTTTATTTTATTTTAAGGAGAAAAGCACATTGAGGCTATTATCGCCTAAAGTAAAGTGTTGTAAGTGTAAGTGTGTGTTAGATTCGGGTACCGCGAGGGACGTTTAAATCCTCTCAATAGGTGCAGCTAGTCTTACAGGTTTAATGTATACGTGTTGAATAGAGGAGGGGTACGAGGTGGAGATAAAAAAAATTATAAATAGGACGGGCCACAATATTGGTGACCTAGGCTTTCACCCCGAGGACCCGGGTTCGATTCCCGGCGAGGGCTTGGCATTTTCATACGCTATACATCATCCCATCGTCTGCATTAGCCCAAGTGTGCACAACAGTCAGACGTTAAACACCAAAAAAAAAAAAAAAAATATTGGTGACCAGCATAGATATAGTTTTTTGAAGATGGAGGTTCTCGAAACGCGTCAACAAAAGTAGAATTGACGAATTAGGGATGGCAGATTATTATAGTCAACATAGTGACTCACGAGGAATATTTAAAATTCACTTCGGACATGATTAGTTGAGCGAAGCGAATGCTCTTTTTCATTCTAATCGGCTTTTGGTTTGTATGTTTGTTACGCAGTTTTAGCCAACCTAATCGATCAACTTTTCTGTAATTCTGTGATAAGGTACCTTGTATAAAGCCCGAACGACGTATGTGTGAGATTTTTTCATTCAATGACGTTTCAAGATGGCGGCATTTGATTTAATGATAACGAGCGTAGTTGCTGGCTGTTTCCTGTATTACTGGCTAAACGGCAAAACCTGTTGAAATTTTGGCCGCTTAGTGGAGGAAGAGTTCCTTGTATAAAGCCCGAAAGACGTATGTGTGAGATTTTTTCATTCACTGACGTTTCAAGATGGCGGCATTTGATTTAATGATAACGATCGTAGTTGCTGGCTGTTTCCTGTATTACTGGCTGAAAGGCAAAACCTGTTGAAATTTTGGCCGCTTAGTGGAGGAAGAGTTCCTTGTATAAAGCCCGAAAGACGTATGTGTGAGATTTTTTCATTCACTGACGTTTCAAGATGGCGGCATTTGATTTAATGATAACGAGCGTAGTTGCTGGCTGTTTCCTGTATTACTGGCTAAACGGCAAAACCTGTTGAAATTTTGGCTGCTTAGTGGAGGAAGAGTTCCTTATAAAGCCCGAAAGACGTATGTGTGAGATTTTTTCATTCACTGACGTTTCAAGATGGCGGCATTTGATTTAATGATAACGAGCGTAGTTGCTGGCTGTTTCCTATAATACTTGCTGAACGGCAAAACCTGTTGAAATTTTGGCCGCTTAGTGGAGGAAGAGTTCCTTGTATAAAGCCCGAAAGACGTATGTGTGAGATTTTTTCATTCACTGACGTTTCAAGATGGCGGCATTTGATTTAATGATAACGAGCGTAGTTGCTGGCTGTTTCCTATAATACTTGCTGAACGGCAAAACCTGTTGAAATTTTGGCCGCTTAGTGGAGGAAGAACATAAAATTTTCAATAAAGTCGATTCAGTAATTTTTTTTGTAAATATTACTGTTACCGGTTAAATTGACGGAAATATTGATAGCGCGTCAGTGAGCTGTCGTGGCGGTGGATTGAACTGAGATCTGCTGTCCTTGTAACTGCTTTTATTGTATTATGCATAGCATAACAGTAACACCAAACCTGTCAATCTGCACTGAGATCTGCTGTCCTTGTAACTGCTATTATTGTATTATGCATAGCATAACAGTAACACCAAACCTGTCAATCTGCACTGAGATCTGCTGTCCTTGTAACTGCTTTTATTGTATTATGCATAGCATAACAGTAACACCAAACCTGTCAATCTGCACTGAGATCTGCTGTCCTTGTAACTGCTATTATGGTATTATGCATAGCATAACAGCAACACCAAATCTGTCAATCTTCCACATAATGCGGGATGCTCCCTGTATTTTAGCAATGATTCCCGCTCATCCGCTTCGAGCCCAAAATCTCCTGCTTTTACATAACGAGCGGTAATTTAGTGTGATGCAGGATATTTCACTTGACGCAGGGCGATAACGGATCTTACGAAGAATAACAGAGGCCGCTCTTGTCTTGCCTTACCGCGTTCAAGCATCGCGGAAGAAAAAGTATTTTTCTCATTAGCAAAAATATAACTGATTTTAGAGCCAGTTTGAACTAAAATAGGCTTGCCTGTAACCAATACTGATACTTCTAAATAACTGTTATCGGTTATGAATATAGGAGTTAGGATCATTTGATATTATACTTTTTTTTTTTTTTTTTTTTTTTTTTTTTTTTTTTTTTTGTTTAACGTCCGACTATTGTGCACACTTGGGCTAATGCAGACGATGGGATGATTTATAGCGTATGAAAATGCCAAGCCCTGGCCGGGAATCGAACCCGGGTCCTCGGGGTGAAAGCCCAGGCCACCGAGGCGGCTAGACCCGCGATAAGAAGTAGTCACTTCAACACTTCAGTTAGAGCGTTCCGTGACGGTAGGGCATTCCGTGACGGTAGAGCGTTCTTACGATTGCGAACTCGTCAGTCAAAATTTCTAAACTGATTTCAGTAAATCACAAAGGTGCAGACATTAATAGCTTTGAACAGGTGGAAAACTTTGATTGAAAAACTTATAGCACTGATCAGGGTGAAACCAGATTTTCAAAAAGAATTATAATAAATAGGTAATAAATTCAAAGTTACTTATTGATTACTTTTAATCGAGGTAAAGTTGTATTTTTATTGTAAAGTATACAAATATTCGAAAAAAGTATTGGGTTTGGATATTTACATTCGCTCACCTTTAAAATTCTAATACCCATAAAAGATGAGTACATAATTCTAATACCCATAAATTCTAATACATAATGAGTTCAGAAATTTCTTTATAAAAATGTTATTTATGCAGTGTAGCTTGTTTTCTTCATGTAGTGATTTTTGAATATATTTTTCCTTTTACTGCATACTTTATTATTGAATTTATAGATTATACAAATTAAGAGACCATAGATAGACTACTAAATATTAGTTATAGAAAAAATATTAAGTAAAATAACGGGTGGTTATTAAATTTAAATGCCAAAATAAATGAAATAAGCTAAATATTATTTATAAATTTTTATACTAATGATAAAAATTGTAACTATAATTTTGACGCCGAAAGATGTAATATATGGGGACGTAGAAGGCCGATGATTACGTCACAACAGAAGCCAAGAAAAGCTTTTCAAATTGACTTCACAAATCGTCGATCCAAGGATGTAATTTGTAAAACTCGTAGTACCAGAATATGTTTATAATTGCACTCAAAATCGAAAGGTTAATATTTTAGAATAAACGACGTTAAATATCAAGGAAAAATATATAAATTTTAGATATAAAATACAAATTGATAATGATAATTAAGTAATAAATGTAATTTCGAATGTACTCGTCTACATTATCTAATTGTTATAAAAAAAAATTTGTGAAAACTTTATAGATAGTAATAAAATTATATTTTGGTATTGTATTAGATGACATAATGGTATGTACAGTAACTTCAAGTATTTCAATAAATAATAATAATTGTTTATTTTTAAATTAATTATATTTCAGATCAAACCAGTAACCCAAGTTTAAGAGTGTTCAAATAAAAAAGCAAATTTATAATTATTAACTTCTATTGTTAATAAAGAAGTCTTTAAAAATTATTAACGTTTATCAGTCTTCCTGACCAGAATAATCATCAAAATCAGAGCCAGTCTTGTTCATTGTGTAAATTATTTTCTTCAAAAATATAATTTTAAATATATATATATAACCGGTTTTTATTATTAGGATTATAAAACCGGAGGTATTATATGCAAGCGAGACGCTAGTACTCCACACAAAAGCTACCATGGAAGACATTTTGAAGGAAGAACCTTGAAGGAAGAACCATTTTGAAGGAAGCAAAATCTTGAGGAAGATCCTTGGCCCGAGATTAACAGAAGACGGATACAGGTTGCACTCCCGGAAGACCACAGAGAAGATATCAAACCTGGCAGCAGATACTAGAAGAAGGAGGCTTCAGTTCTATGGACACATCAGTAGACTCCCAACAACGAGACTTGCCAAGAGAATCCTTAAGTATATACAAGGAGTCAAATCAACAACGTCGTGGATCACACAAGTCAGAATAGACCTACATGACGCAGAAATAGACTCAACAGACATTGAAGACAGGAACGCATACAGGAGAAAGATGCTCGGTTGGAAGATCCCAGAGAATGAAATCCCAAAGAGAGCAGGGGTAAAATGGACGGAGGAGTGGAAGAGTATCCATGGGGACAGGATGAGGGAGGTGTGGAGGATTAGAAGGAACAATACATGAGTCGTAGTGCTTTGCGTGATCCAACAGGGTCTATACGCAAATAATAATAATAATAATTATATATATATTATAAATGATATTTTTGAAGAAAATAATTTACACAATGAAAACGACTGGCTCTGATTTTGATGATAATAGCCTAACTAAAATGTTATTCATTTAATTGAACACAAAACAAAACATAACTTTAAATACAATATACTTTAGGACTGCTGATGTCTCTTCCATTTATTAGTATTAATTTTAATATTTATACTACTACCTTTTTAAATTTAATTTTTATAATGCCAACTTATTCAAAATTTATAACTTATTTCATGTGATTTATAAAACTTTATTTAATGATTTTAATGCTCGGGGTCTTTAATTAAATCATAAAGTAATTAGGGTTGTTTAAATTTTCCTTAAAGTTACTTTACTTAGTTTTATATTCTTCTTCTTTTCTGCTAGGATTATTATCACTGTGTTCAGTATAATGATCTGCCTTCTCTAGCTTCGTCAATTCTACTTTCGTTGACACGTTCCTGAGAACTTCAATCGTCAAAATCTATGAAGAGATGGAGGTTCTCCGAAACGCATCAACGAAAGCAGAATTGACGAAGCTAGGGAAGGCAGATCATTATACTGAAAACAGTTGTTTTACTTCTATTAATCTTAACTTGAATTACGCTATTGTCTTCATAAGTGATGCTGAAGCTGCTGGATTAGATGGCTTTGGAAGATCTTTGTACTAGATGGTGATGACTTTATCGGTGATTAAAAACACATCCTCGGTGGAAAAACACTTCCAGTGGTGACAATTAACACGGCAAATTTTTAGCTCTTAGTTAATTTCTGATTCGACGATGCATTTTAGCTCTCTAGTTAATTATAATAAAAAACCTTTTAATAAAACTAGGCTTGAATACAGTCTGCCCACCATACTCTACTTGTAATAACTATTTCAAAAGGACCTCTCACTTCATGGTGTAGACATCAGATTCTCGGAATCACTCCATTTTATCAATTTCTCAATGATACAATTCATGTTTGAACCAATGGCAGCAAGCGTGGTTATTGAAACAAGTCAGAAGGCATATAATTTTTTGAAATTTAATCATCACCAAATCGATACACAAAAGTCGTGTACATCGCTGAAAATTAAGATAATTAACTCATTTCAACAAAAATATTGCTTTGTGTGTGCAAATTATATATATATATATATATATATATATATATATATATATATATATATATATATATATTTAAAGGTAGATAGAATTTGTTTATTAAAAAAATGTTTCAAAAAGCCTTTTATTTTTAAATTAATAAATCGTTTTTCACTGAAAAAAGAGGTATAGAGCGACATAACATAAGACCCTTGACCTTGAAATTAGCACTGATCCTAACTTCTAGGTCTCTTTTGAGGTGCTGTTAAAATTTATATATACTGCATTGAACAGTCACCGTGTGTTATAAATTCCTTATGGCCTAATTTTTGTTACAAATGTGACAAGCTCGACCAATAGCAGTGTCTTAATGTTTCTGGACTGATCAAGCTGCCTCCTTCAGATTCCCTAGCAGCCAAATTCACTGACTCCATTTTTTTAATAAATAAAGTTGTATTTAATTTTTTATTATTTCGAATTAACGCTAGTTCAGTTTTTTCCCGTAACAGAAACACCTTGAGCGTGGGATTCTCGAAAATAACTTTTTTTGTGTGTTAAACGTCCGACTATTTTGCACACTTGGGCTAATGCAGACGATGGGATGATTTATAGCGTATGAAAATGCCAAGCCCTGACCGGAAATCGAACCCGGGTCCTCGGGGTGAAAGCCTAGTACGCTATCAACTAAGCCACCGAGGCGGCTAGACCCGCGATAAGAAGTAGTCACTTCAACACTTCAGTTATTGCGTTCCGTGACGGTAGGGCGTTCCGTGACGGTAGAGCGTTCTTAACTACAACCTGCATTACCTCGCAAGAGAAAATATACGTTTTCCCTAAATTAGTGCATAACGCTTTGGGTCATCGGTTATAAGCTGTATTGTTTGATTATTGCAATTATTATTTTGTAACCTGTATTCAGGATATGTAGGCTAATTTATTGTAACTATAACGACGAATGTTACGTATTACATAACTTGAATGTATGTCTTCTTGTATTTTGAGGTTTCAGTGAGAAAATTTATTTTATTTATAACGTGATTTAAATATTGAATTCATATAAAAATGCACTTTACAGTATAAACATTTATTTTCCGGTACACATGTTTTTAATTCGGTAAAATTTAAATCTAAGTATTATGAATTTATATTTTTAATTTACAAATATGAACATTTATATTTTTTATAATATGTTATTTTATTATTATATTATGTTTATATTATATTATTTACATATTATGTTTATATATAATATAAATTTTTTTTATATTCTTCTTCTTTTCTGCTAGGATTATTGTCTCTATGTTCAGTATAATAATCTGCCTTCCCTAGCTTCGTAAATTCTTTCGTTGACGCGTTTCGGAGAACCTCCATCTTCAAAATTTCTATACTCGTCACCAATATTATGGCTCGTCCTATTTATAACTTTCTAGCTCCACCTCTAATCCCTCCTCTATTTACGTACCCGTGTTCAACACGTAAATATAGGTTCAATGTACACGTGTTTAACACAGGCACGTAAATAGAGGAGGGGTACGAGGTGGAGTGAGAAAGTTATAAATAGGAAGAGTAATAATATTGGTGACTAGTATAGAAATAGTTTTTTGAAGATGGAGGTTCTCCGAAACTCGTCAACGAAAGAACTGACGAAGCTAGGGAAGGCAAATTATTATACTGAACACAGATGTAATATAAATTTAATATATTTATATATGTATTGTTTATATATTGTATATATATTATATATTTATAATACGAACATATATAAATGCATCACGACCTAAAACTGACGAAAAACTACTTTTGTTGATATCTCTCCAGATGTGTTTATGTCATCTGGTCATTGACCACAATCCTCGTGTAGCTGTCTAATCTACACAGTGTGCAATTGGAGATAGTAATGCAGGCTATATAAGGGAGATAAAATCTGAAAGCGTACCTCGAACGATTCCTGTGAGCTCCTGGGGATCATCTTTCCTTTCGCGAACAATATAGTGTCGTATGTGCGCGAGTGAGTGTAAACAAATCGAGAGCAGTTGGGCATTTAAACCTGGCACGACCCCAACACCTTTCAAACTAAATTTAAAGGTAACAGTACATTCTAATAATGTACGTTTTAAATTATATTTTTAGTAACTTACGGCTAAATATACAGTCTATTTTTTTTCAAAAACCTATGACTAATTCAGTCCTTTATATAAGCCAGTAGGTAGACTCTAATAGTAAGCTGGGACGAAATGTGCCAGCCTCACGTCTGCGTTTATGCCCAGGCTCAACGTACATGGAATGAACTGTAGTATACTGAATATGATGTGAAAAACGAACAATGATATTTTTTTTATTACTGTTTAAAAAATTTATATTTTATTTACATATGGACGAAAACATAAGTCATTACTTAAAAAAGAAATTACCAAAAAAAACATAAACGTTTTTCAAGAACATCTAATAAATTTTCAGTCTTATTAAAGAGGTCAATTAAAAATAAGAAATACGAATATTTAGAAAAACAGTAAACACAAACTCAAATCTAACGATTGCCCCAGATTTTATATCGGTTCACAGGTCTCGCTTTCAAAAAAACATATTTAAGGAGCACTTGTCTAGAAGTAAATTATCCATAAATTCAGCCTACGCTGAACATCTTATGGATAAAATCCATAAATCCACACCAACATGGATATATTACATTGTATGCAATTAAAGTATATATATGGATTCGGTAGAAGTGTTTAAAATTTACAAAAAAAGTGAAAACACGTCCGCATAGTATTTTTAACGAAAATATTTCCTTTAAATCTAATTTAATTTACGATACGGCACTGAGAATAACAAATCAAAATAAATCAGTATTATCAAACTAACGCAACTGGTAGCGTTGATGAGCGTAGGCTAGTACCATGAAGACTCAACAGTCTGGACTTGACTGTTACATTGAGTCAGCGTTCTGTTCTAGCGTTATGTGTTGATGTTTTGGCCAACATAGATTTTATTCGTCTGTGTTGTGTTGTGTTTTAAGTTTAATGGTTTTATTACATTTATGACGATCTCATCAGTGGGAACACTAATTGTGCTGAATGAGGATGGAACTGTGTGTTCCGAAACTGCCGCGGCCGTTACAAGGTAAGTCAAACAAATCAGACAGTAAAAACAGGTTTAAACATATTTATATATTTTAAAACATGTGGTCCAGGTGCTATGTTAATGGTTCTAAAACGTATAAAATTAAAAATATATCATGAGGCTCTGGGAGAAACAAAAAGGTGTCGATTAAAATGTGTTATTTTAAGATGAGTTTTTGAGTTATTCTTAAGTAATTACGCTTTAAACAGAGGAAAAACATGAACAGTTTGGCAGAGGAACGCTGGGCGTTTACGCCAGCTAACTTGAAATGCCTTATGCGTCACTGAGTAGCTTTGAAATGTGTGTCAACTACAGAGTAGTCTTAATACTTGCGTCTGGTCTACGACAAGCTCCGTACAAACATGGTCTAGGTATATATCTACATGCTTTGTGATGACATTCCTTCTATAAAATATAATTTATTTATAAAATCTATTTTTAAATTATCACAAGTAATTGTTAAACAAAATGTACCTATTAAAAAGGAATAGATTAGCACAGTTATAATATCAAATTAAAAAAGTGAAATTAAAATTGGTTAATAATTTATTTCATTAAATACTAAAGTTAAATTTAAACAGCTCTATTATACGTTTTAAAGGAATTAAAAGCTATTTTGTGTTCAGATTATCGTAAATATTCCAGACTTAATTTACTACATGTAACAAAAATAAGTATTGTACAATCAGTCACATAGTTTTAAATTAATACTTAGAACATTTCATCCGACAGATTTTATCGTGTCGATACATTTATTGAAAAAGTTGTAAAATAGACTCATCTGCTTATCTAGACTTTCGGAAGGAAACTACACTTAGTACAATGAGGGGAAATTTATACAAGGAACTCTGTTTCAAAAATATCTGTTCTGATTATCGACTCAAAGTTGTAACTGGTAACCCTTCATATCCGATAATATTTTTACAATTTATTATTTCATATCTAATGACTTCAATCGTTGGAAAGACTCGTCTCCGATCCTCAAATATCCAATGACTTCAATCATAGGAAAGACTCGTCCCCGATCCTCAAATATCTAATGACTTCAATTATAGGAAAGACTCTTCCCCGAACCTCTGTTCCCGGCCGCTTGGTATTCAGGACTACCGTCCACGACACAGTACTGATGCTGGGGTTCCGGATCACCGTATTGTGACTGGTAGAATTCTTCTCTCATCATATGGTTTAAAGAACCGCACCTGAAGAACAGTATTTGTTGGAATGGCCTGCGGAAATCTCTGTTCAGGGTTGCGTATATGACCGGAGTTCAGTAGAGAGTTGGCGCAGCCAAGCCACAAGAACAAGCTGGAGAAAATTCGGGATGGAGTCCTGGTTGGTCATAAACTCAGCCTCACTAGAGCCAACACGAAGAATGGTAACCAGCATACGGTGAATGCACTCATTATGATACCGAGATTTGTTGAAGCCTTCCATTCTTTAGCAATTTGGAAGCGAAGTTTCTTCGTATTGGTACCGTTGTTAGCAGCAGGGTCCTCCACGTTCTTCTGGCGATTTGGCATCCTAGTGCTCTGAAACAAGTACAGTATCTTATAATATAAATATTTGTTTTATTGTCTTTATTTTATTTGTTTGTAGCTGTAACAAGCTTCTTAAGTTTCTTGGAACAGTATATCGCAATTTCTAGCGTCAAAATATTATGTGACAATCGTTTTTTAAGTAGCCTAAGTTTCTTGGAACAGTATGTCACAATTTCCTAGCGTTAAAATATTGTGACAATCGTTTTTAAGTATCCTAAGTTTCTTGGAACAGTATGTCGCAATTTATAGCGACAAAATATTATGTGACAATTGTTTTTAAGTATCTTAAGTTTCTGGAACAGTATGTCGCAATTTCTAGCGTCAAAATATTGTGACAATCGTTTTTAAGTATCCTACGTTTCTTAGAACAGTATGTCGCAATTTATAGCGACAAAATATTATGTTTTTACAATTGTTTTTAAGTATCCTAAGTTTCTTGGAACAGTATGTCACAATTTCTAGCGTCAAAATATTGTGACAATTGTTTTTAAGTATCCTAAGTTTCTTGGAACATTATGTCGCAATTTCTAGCGTCAAAATATTGTGACAATCGTTTTTAAGTATCCTACGTTTCTTGAACAGTATGTCGCAATTTCTAGCGTCAAAATATTGTGACAATCGTTTTAAAGTATCCTACGTTTCTTGGAACAGTATGTCGCAATTTCTAGCGTTAAAATATTATGTGACAATAGTTTTCATTCACTGACGTTTCAAGATGGCGGCATTTGATTTAATGATAACGAGCGTAGTTGCTGGCTGTTTCCTATAATACTGGCTGAACGGCAAAACCTGTTGAAATTTTGGCCGCATAGTGGAGGAAGAGTACAAAATTTCCAATAAAGTCGATTCAGTAATTTTTTTTGTAAATATTACGATTACCGGTTAAATTGACGGAAATTTTGATAGCGCGTCAGTGAGCTGTCGTGGCGGTGGATTGCACTGAGATCTGCTGTCCTTGTAACTGCTATTATTGTATTATGCATAGCATAACAGTAACACCAAACCTGTCAATCTGCACTGAGATATGCTGTCCTTGTAACTGCTATTATTGTATTATGCATAGCATAACAGTAACACCAAACCTGTCAATCTGCACTGAGATCTGCTGTCCTTGTAACTGCTATTATTGTATTATGCATAGCATAACAGTAACACCAAACCTGTCAATCTGCACTGAGATCTGCTGTCCTTGTAACTGCTATTATTGTATTATGCATAGCATAACAGTAACACCAAACCTGTCAATCTGCACTGAGATCTGCTGTCCTTGTAACTGCTATTATTGTATTATGCATAGCATAACAGTAACACCAAACCTGTCAATCTGCACTGAGATCTGCTGTCCTTGTAACTGCTATTATTGTATTATGCATAGCATAACAGTAACACCAAACCTGTCAATCTTCCACATAATGCGGGATGCTCCCTGTATTTTAGCAATGATTCCCGCTCATCCGCTTCGAGCCCAAAATCTCCTGCTTTTACATAACAAGCGGTAATTTAGTGTGATGCAAGGATATTTCACTTGACGCAGGGCGATAACGGATCTTACGAAGAATAACAGAGGCCGCTCTTGTCTTGCCTTACCGCGTTCAAGCAGCGCGGAAGAAAAAGTGTTTTTCTCATTAGCAAAAATATAACTGATTTTAGAGCCAGTAGAATAAACGACGTTAAATATCAAGGAGAAATATACAAATTTTAGATATAAAATACAAATTGATAATGATAATTAACTAATAAATGAAATTTCGAATGTACTCGTCTACAGTATCTAATTGTTACAAAAAAAATTTGTGAAAACTTTATAGATAGTAAAAAAAATTCTATTTTTCTATCGTATTAGATGACATAATGGTATGTACAGTAACTTCATGTATTTCAATAAATAATAATAATTGTTTATTTTTAAATTAATTATATTTCAGATCAAACCAGTAACCCAAGTTTAAGAGTGTTCAAATAAAAAAGCAAATTTATAATTATTAACTTCTATTGTTAATAAAGAAGTCTTTAAAAAATTATTAACGTTTATCAGTCTTCCTGACCAGAATAATCATCAAAATCAGAGCCAGTCTTGTTCATTGTGTAAATTATTTTCTTCAAAAATATAATTTTAAATATAATTATAATATATATATATATATATATATATATATATATATATATATCCGGTTTTTATTATTAGGATTATAAAACCGGAGGTATTATATGCAAGCGAGACGCTAGTACTCCACACAAAAGCTACCATGGAAGACATTTTGAAGGAAGAACCTTGAAGGAAGAACCATTTTGAAGGAAGCAAAATCTTGAGGAAGATCCTTGGCCCGAGACTAACAGAAGACGGATACAGGTTGCACTCCCGGAAGACCACAAAGAAGATATCGAACCTGGCAGCAGATACTAGAAGAAGAAGGCTTCAGTTCTATGGACACATCAGTAGACTCCCAACAACGAGACTTGCCAACAGAATCCTTAAGTATATACAAGGAGTCAAATCAACAACGTCGTGGATC
Source organism: Callitettix versicolor (assembly GCA_022606455.1). Lineage (NCBI taxonomy): Eukaryota > Metazoa > Arthropoda > Insecta > Hemiptera > Cercopidae > Callitettix > Callitettix versicolor. The sequence continues at coordinate 42,951 of JAJIZJ010000227.1, read as the reverse complement.
ACACAAGTCAGAATAGACCTACATGACGCAGAAATAGACTCAACAGACATTGAAGACAGGCACGCATACAGGAGAAAGATGCTCGGTTGGAAGATCCCAGAGAATGAAATCCCAAAGATAGCAGGGGTAAAATGGACGGAGGAGTGGAAGAGGATCCATGGGGACAGGATGAGGAAGGTGTGGAGGATTAGAAGGAACAAGACATGAGTCGGAGTGCTTTGCGTGATCCAACAGGGTCTATACGCAAATAATAATAATAATAATTATATATATTATAAATGATATTTTTGAAGAAAATAATTTACACAATGAAAACGACTGGCTCTGATTTTCATGATAATAGCCTAACTAAAATGTTATTCATTTAATTGAACACAAAACAAAACATAACTTTAAATACAATATACTTCAGGACTGCTGATGTCTCTTCCATTTATTAGTATTAATTTTAATATTTATACTACTACCTTTTTAAATTTAATTTTTATAATGCCAACTTATTCAAAGATTATTTCATGTGATTTATAAAACTTTATTTAATGATTTTAATGCTCGGGGTCTTTAATTAAATCATAAAGTAATTAGGGTTGTTTAAATTTTCCTTAAAGTTACTTTACTTAGTTTTATATTCTTCTTCTTTTCTGCTAGGATTATTATCACTGTGTTCAGTATAATGATCTGCCTTCTCTAGCTTCGTCAATTCTACTTTCGTTGACACGTTCCTGAGAACCTCAATCGTCAAAATCTATGAAGAAATGAAGATGGAGGTTCTCCGAAACGCGTCAACGAAAGCAGAATTGACGAAGCTAGGGAAGGCAGATCATTATACTGAAAACAGTTGTTTTACTTCTATTAATCTTAACTTGAATTACGCTATTGTCTTCATAAGTGATACTGAAGCTGCTGGACTAGATGGCTTTGGAAGATCCTTGTACTAGATGGTGATGACTTTATCGGTGATTAAAAACACATCCTCGGTGGAAAAACACTTCCAGTGGTGACAATTAATACAACAAATTTTTAGCTCTTAGTTAATTTCTGATTCGACGATGCATTTTAGCTCTCTAGTTAATTATAATAAAAAATCTTTTAATAAAACTAGGCTTGAATACAGTCTGTCCACCATACTCTATTTGTAATAACTATTTCAAAAGGACCTCTCACTTCATGGTGTAGACCTCAGATTCTCGGAATCACTCCATTTTATCAATTTCTCAATGGTACAATTCATGTTTGAACCAATGGCGGCAAGCGTGGTTATTGAAACAAGTCAGAAGGCATATAATTTTTTGAAATTTAATCATCACCAAATCGATACACAAAAGTCGTGTACATCGCTGAAAATTAATATAATTAACTCATTTCAACAAAAAATATTGCTTTGTGTGCAAATTAATATATATATATATATATATATATATATATATATATATATTTAAAGGTAGATAGAATTTGTTTATTAAAAAAATGTTTCGAAAGCCTTTTATTTTTAAATTAATAAATCGTTTTTCACTGAAAAAAGAGGTATAGGAGCGACATAACATAAGACCCTTGACCTTGAAATTAGCACTGATCCTAACTTCTAGGTCTCTTTTTGAGGTGCTGTTAAAATTTATATATACTGCATTGAACAGTCACCGTGTGTTATAAATTCCTTATGGCCTAATTTTTGTTACAAATGTGACAAGCTCGACCAATAGCAGTGTCTTAATGTTTCTGGACTGATCAAGCTGCCTCCTTCAGATTCCCTAGCAGGAAAATTCACTGACTCCATTTTTTTAATAAATAAAGTTGTATTTAATTTTTTATTATTTCGAATTAACGCTAGTTCAGTTTTTTCCCGTAACAGAAACACCTTGAGCGTGGGATTCTCGAAAATAACTTTTTTTGTGTGTTAAACGTCCGACTATTGTGCACACTTGGGCTAATGCAGACGATGGGATGATTTATAGCGTATAAAATTGCCAAGCACTGGCCGGAAATCGAACCCGGGTCCTCGGGGTGAAAGCCTAGTACGCTATCAACTAAGCCACCGAGGCGGCTAGACCCGCGATAAGAAGTAGTCACTTCAACACTTCAGTAGCCGCCTCGGTGGTCTAGTGGATAGCGTACTAGGCTTTCACCCCGAGGATCCGGGTTAGATTCCCGGCGAGGGCTTGGCATTTTCATACGCTATGAATCATCCCACCGTCTGCATTAGCCCAAGTGTGCACAATAGTCGGACGTAAAAAAAAAAAAAAAAAAAAATCAACACTTCAGTTATTGCGTTCCGTGACGGTAGGGCGTTCCGTGACGGTAGAGCGTTCTTAACTACAACCTGCATTACCTCGCAAGAGAAAATATACGTTTTCCCTAAATTAGTGCATAACGCTTTGGGTCATCGGTTATAAGCTGTATTGTTTGATTATTGCAATTATTATTTTGTAACCTGTATTCAGGATATGTAGGCTAATTTATTGTAACTATAACGACGAATGTTACGTATTACATAACTTGAATGTATGTCTTCTTGTATTTTGAGGTTTCAGTGAGAAAATTTATTTTATTTATAACGTGATTTAAATATTGAATTCATATAAAAATGCACTTTACAGTATAAACATTTATTTTCCGGTACACATGTTTTTAATTCGGTAAAATTTTAATCTAAGTATTATGAATTTATATTTTTACTTTACAAATATGAACATTTATATTTTTTATAATATGTTATTTTATTATTATATTATGTTTATATTATATTATTAACATATTATGTTTATATATAATATAATTTTTTTTTATATTCTTCTTCTTTTCTGCTAGGATTATTGTCTCTATGTTCAGTATAATAATCTGCCTTCCCTAGCTTCGTAAATTCTTTCGTTGACGCGTTCCGGAGAACCTCCATCTTCAAAGTTTCTATACTCGTCACCAATATTATGGCTCGTCCTATTTATAACTTTCTAGCTCCACCTCTAATCCCTCCTCTATTTACGTACCCGTGTTCAACACGTAAATATAGGTTCAATGTACACGTGTTTAAGACAGGCACGTAAATAGAGGAGGGGTACGAGGTGGAGTTAGAAAGTTATAAATAGGGAGAGTAATAATATTGGTGACTAGTATAGAAATAGTTTTTGAAGATGGAGGTTCTCCGAAACGCGTCAACGAAAGAACTGACGAAGCTATGGAAGGCAGATTATTATACTGAACACAGATGTAATATAAATTTAATATATTTATATATGTATTGTTTATATATTGTATATATATTATATATTTATAATACGAATATATATATAAATGCATCACGACCTAAAACTGACGAAAAACTACTTTTGTTGATATCTCTCCAGATGTGTTTATGTCATCTGGTCATTGACCACAATCCTCGTGTAGCTGTCTAATCTACACAGTGTGCAATTGGAGATAGTAATGCGGGCTATATAAGGGAGATAAAGTCTGAAAGCGTACCTCGAACGATTCCTGTGAGCTCCTGGGGATCATCTTTCCTTTCGCGAACAATATAGTGCCGTATGAGCGCGAGTGAGTGTAAACAAATCGAAAGCAGTTGGGCATTTAAACCTAGCACGACCCCAACACCTTTCAAACTAAATTTAAAGGTAACAGTACATTCTAATAATGTACGTTTTAAATTATATTTTTAGTAACTTACGGCTAAATATACAGTCTATTTTTTTTTCAAAACCTATGACTAATTCAGTCCTTTATATAAGCCAGTAGGTAGACTCTAATAGTGCTAGGTAAGCTGGGACGAAATGTGCCAGCCTCACGTCTGCGTTTATGCCCAGGCTCAACGTACATGGAATGAACTGTAGTATACTGAATATGATGTGAAAAACGAACAATGATATTTTTTTTATTACTGTTTAAAAAATTTATATTTTATTTACATATGGACGAAAACATAAGTCATTACTTAAAAAAGAAATTACCAAAAAAAAACATAAACGTTTTTCAAGAACATCTAATAAATTTTCAGTCTTATTAAAGAGGTCAATTAAAAATAAGAAATACGAATATTTAGAAAAACAGTAAACACAAACTCAAATCTAACGATTGCCCCAGATTTTATATCGGTTCACAGGTCTCGCTTTCAAAAAAACATATTTAAGGAGCACTTGTCTAGAAGTAAATTATCCACAAATTCAGCCTACGCCGAACATCTTATGGATAAAATCCATAAATCCACACCAACATGGATATATTACATTGTATGCAATTAAAGTATATATATGGATTCGGTAGAAGTGTTTAAAATTTACAAAAAAAGTGAAAACACGTCCGCATAGTATTTTTAACGAAAATATTTCCTTTAAATCTAATTTAATTTACGATACGGCACTGAGAATAACAAATCAAAATAAATCAGTATTATCAAACTAACGCAACTGGTAGCGTTGATGAGCGTAGGCTAGTACCATGAAGACTCAACAGTCTGGACTTGACTGTTACATTGAGTCAGCGTTCTGTTCTAGCGTTAAGTGTTGATGTTTTGGCCAACATAGATTTTATTCGTCTGTGTTGTGTTGTGTTTTAAGTTTAATGGTTTTATTACATGTATGACGATCTCATCAGTGGGAACACTAATTGTGCTGAATGAGGATGGAACTGTGTGTTCCGAAACTGCCGCGGCCGTTACAAGGTAAGTCAAACAAATCAGACAGTAAAAACAGGTTTAAACCTATTTATATATTTTAAAACATGTGGTCCAGGTGCTATGTTAATGGTTCTAAAACGTATAAAATTAAAAATATATCATGAGGCTCTGGGAGAAACAAAAAGGTGTCGATTAAAATGTGTTATTTTAAGATGAGTTTTTGAGTTATTCTTAAGTAATTACGCTTTAAACAGAGGAAAAACATGAACAGTTTGGCAGAGGAACGCTGGGCGTTTATGCCAACTAACTTGAAATGCCTCATGAGTCACTGAGTAGCTTTGAAATGTGTGTCAACTACAGAGTAGTCTTAATACTTGCGTCTGGTCTACGACAAGCTCCGTACAAACATGGTCTAGGTATATATCTACATGCTTTGTGACGACATTCCTTCTATAAAATATAATTTATTTATAAAATCTATTTTTAAATTATCACAAGTAATTGTTAAACAAAATGTACCTATTAAAAAGGAATAGATTAGCACAGTTATAATATCAAATTAAAAAAGTGAAATTAAAATTGGTTAATAATTTATTTCATTAAATACTAAAGTTAAATTTAAACAGCTCTATTATACGTTTTAAAGGAATTAAAAGCTATTTTGTGTTCAGATTATCGTAAATATTCCAGACTTAATTTACTACATGTAACAAAAATAAGTATTGTACAATCAGTCACATAGTTTTAAATTAATACTTAGAACATTTCATCCGACAGATTTTATCGTGTCGATACATTTATTGAAAAAGTTGTAAAATAGACTCATCTGCTTATCTAGACTTTCGGAAGGAAACTACACTTAGTACAATGAGGGGAAATTTATACAAGGAACTCTGTTTCAAAAATATCTGTTCTGATTATCGACTCAAAGTTGTAACTGGTAACCCTTCATATCCGATAATATTTTTACAATTTATTATTTCATATCTAATGACTTCAATCGTTGGAAAGACTCGTCTCCGATCCTCAAATATCCAATGACTTCAATCATAAGAAAGACTCGTCCCCGATCCTCAAATATCTAATGACTTCAATTATAGGAAAGACTCTTCCCCGATCCTCTGTTCCCCGGCCGCTTGGTATTCAGGACTACCGTCCACGACACAGTACTGATGCTGGGGTTCCGGATCACCGTATTGTGACTGGTAGAATTCTTCTCTCATCATATGGTTTAAAGAACCGCACCTGAAGAACAGTATTTGTTGGAATGGCCTGCGGAAATCTCTGTTCAGGGTTGCATATATGACCGGGTTCAGTAGAGAGTTGGCGTAGCCAAGCCACAAGAACAAGCTGGAGAGAAAATTCGGGATGGAGTCCTGGTTGGTCATAAACGGCCTCACTAGAGCCAACACGAAGAATGGTAACCAGCATACGGTGAATGCACTCATTATGATACCGAGATTTGTTGAAGCCTTCCATTCTTTAGCAATTTGGAAGCGAAGTTTCTTCGTATTGGTACCGTTGTTAGCAGCAGGGTCCTCCACGTTCTTCTGGCTATTGGGCATCCTAGTGCTCTGAAACAAGTACAGTATCTTATAATAAAAATATTTGTTTTATTGTTTTTATTTTATTTGTTTGTAGCTGTAACAAGCTTCTTAAGTTTCTTGGAACAGTATATCGTAATTTCTAGCGTCAAAATATTATGTGACAATCGTTTTTTAAGTAGCCTAAGTTTCTTGGAACAGTATGTCACAATTTCTAGCGTTAAAATATTGTGACAATCGTTTTTTAAGTATCCTAAGTTTCTTGGAACAGTATGTCGCAATTTATAGCGACAAAATATTATGTGACAATTGTATTTTAAGTATCTTAAGTTTCTTGGAACAGTATGTCGCAATTTCTAGCGTCAAAATATTGTGACAATCGTTTTTTAAGTATCCTACGTTTCTTGGAACAGTATGTCGCAATTTATAGCGTCAAAATATTATGTGACAATTGTTTTTTAAGTATCCTAAGTTTCTTGGAACAGTATGTCACAATTTCTAGCGTCAAAATATTGTGACAATCGTTTTTTAAGTAGCCTAAGTTTCTTGGATCAGTATGTCGCAATTTCTAGCGTCAAAATATTGTGACAATCGTTTTTTAAGTATCCTAAGTTTCTTGGAACAGTATGTCGCAATTTATAGCGTCAAAATATTACGTGACAATTGTTTTTTAAGTATCCTAAGTTTCTTGGAACAGTATGTCGCAATTTCTAGCGTCAAAATATTGTGACAATCGTTTTTTAAGTAGCCTAAGTTTCTTGGAACAGCATGTCACAATTTCTAGCGTCAAAATATTGTGACAATCGTTTTTTAAGTAGCCTAAGTTTCTTGGAACAGTATGTCGCAATTTCTAGCGACAAAATATTATGTGACAATTGTTTTTTAAGTATCCTAAGTTTCTTGGAACAGTATGTCGCAATTTCTAGCGTCAAAATATTGTGACAATCGTTTTTTAAGTATCCTACGTTTCTTGGAACAGTATGTCGCAATTTCTAGCGTCAAAATATTGTGACAATCAATCGTTTTTTAAGTATCCTAATTTTCTTGGAACAGTATGTCGCAATTTCTAGCGTTAAAATTTTATGTGACAATAGTTTTTTAAGTATCCTAAGTTTCTTGGAACAGTATGTCGCAATTTCTAGCGTTAAAATATTATGAGACAGTCGTTTTTTAAGTATCCTAAAACCAAACCTTCCAAAAACTAGCGGTTAAAAAAACGTTTTATTTTGAAAAATATGAAAGTGAAAAAGTTTGAAGAAGGTCAATGAAGAAGAAACAAAAAAGCTATTAATTTAATTGCGTTTAACAGGACTTTTTCGCAATGGCGTATAAAGGCTTTTGCTTACAAAGAATTACATGTTTTACACTGCCTATCTATTTTTAATAAACACAAGTAGTCTGTATTAAAATCAACAGCAGGACTATATGTTTTATTTAAAAAAAAACACACACTTTACTATTGGTAGATCTTTATGCCAAACTAACTACAATATAAAAATTACATCGAAATGAAACCAGTTTTTCGTCGTGACCCAAGATGACAGTCGTCTTATTTCAATAGCCATTTATCTCGTTAACCCATCCAAAAATACTCGAACGTTTCAAGAAAATATCCGATGTTAAAACGAGAGATCAGACCCAGATAAACTGATAACGAGTAAAGAAATACCACTTCAAAAAAATCTACCAATAGTAGATTACAACGAACTACTTTTATTTAAAACACACTGTGTGCATTACCTTATTATCAATAATACATTTGAACTAAAAATAGCCTATCACAAACATAAATAAATAAATGATTGTACGAAATGTAGTTATCAACGAAGGAGAATACTTGCAATGCAAAATCGTATCTAAAGATGTTATCTAAACTTCAGCCTTATTGCAGAGGCTGCACAAAATGTAGTTGTCAACGAGAGCGAATACTTACAATACAAAATCATATCTAAACATTTATCTAAACTTCAGCCTTATTGCAGAGACTGTACCAAATATAGTTGTCAACGAGAGCGAATACTTACAATACAAAATCATATCTAAACATTTATCTAAACTTCAGCCTTATTGCAGAGGCTGCACAAAATGTAGTTGTCAACGAGAGCGAATACTTACAATACAAAATCATATCTAAACATTTATCTAAACTTCAGCCTTATTGCAGAGCATGTATGAAATGTAGTTGTCAACGAAAGTGAATACTTGCAAAACAAAAATCATATCTAAACATTTATCTAAACTTCAGCCTTATTGCAGAGGCTGCACAAAATGTAGTTGTCAACGAGAATGAATACTTACAATACAAAATAATATCTAAACATTTTATCTAAACTTCAGCATTATTGCAGAGGCTGCACAAAATGTAGTTGTCAACGAGAGCGAATACTTGCAAGACAAAATCATATCTAAACATTTATCTAAACTTCAGCCTTATTGCAGAGACTGCACAAAATGTAGTTGTCAACGAGAGCGAATACTTGCAATACAAAATAATACCTAAACATTTATCTAAACTTCAGCATTATTGCAGAGGCTGCACAAAATGTAGTTGTCAACGAGAGCGAATACTTGCAAAACAAAATCATATCTAAACATTTATCTAAACTTCAGCCTTATTGCAGAGGCTGCACAAAATGTAGTTGTCAACGTGAGCGAATACTTGCAAAACAAAATCATATCTAAACATTTATCTAAACTTCAGCATTATTGCAGAGGCTGCACAAAATGTAGTTGTCAACGAGAGCGAATACTTGCAAAACAAAATAATATCTAAACATTTATCTAAACTTCAGCCTTATTGCAGAGACTGCACAAAATGTAGTTGTCAACGAGAGCGAATACTTACAATACAAAATAATACCTAAACATTTATCTAAACTTCAGCATTATTGCAGAGGCTGCACAAAATGTAGTTGTCAACGAGAGCGAATACTTGCAAAACAAAATCATATCTAAACATTTATCTAAACTTCAGCCTTATTGCAGAGGCTGCACAAAATGTAGTTGTCAACGAGAGCGAATACTTGCAAAACAAAATCATATCTAAACATTTATCTAAACTTCAGCCTTATTGCAGAGGCTGCACAAAATGTAGTTGTCAACGAGAGCGAATACTTGCAAAACAAAATCATATCTAAACATTTATCTAAACTTCAGCATTATTGCAGAGGCTGCACAAAATGTAGTTGTCAACGAGAGCGAATACTTGCAAAACAAAATCATATCTAAACATTTATCTAAACTTCAGCCTTATTGCAGAGGCTGTACAAAAAGGAGTTGTCAACGAGAGCGAATACTTGCAATATAAAATCATATCTAAACATTTATCTAAACATCAGCCTTATTGCAGAGACGGTACCAAATATAGAAATTGCAATACAAAATCATATCTAAACATTTATATCAGTTGTCAACGAGAATGAATACCTATAATACAAAATCGTATCTAAAGGTTTATCTAAACTTCAACCTTATTGCAGAGGCTTATTTGCAACGAGCATACTTACAATACAAAATCATATCTAAACATTTATCTAAACATCAGCCTTATTGCAGAGGCTGCAATGTAGTTGTCAACGAGAGTGAATACTTGCAATAAGAAACATCCTTATTGCAGAAGCTGTACGAAATGTAGTTGTCAACGAAGGTGAATACTTGCAATACGAAACAGCCTTATTTCAGAGGCTGTACGAAATGTAGTTGTCAATGAAGGTGAATACTTGCAATACGAAACAGCCTTATTGCAGAAGCTGTACGAAATGTAGTTATCAACGAAGGTGAATACTTGCAATACGAAACAGATTTATTACAAAGGCTGTACGAAATGTAGTTGTCAATGATGGTGAATACTTGCAATACGAAACAGCCTTATTGCAGAAGCTGTACGAAATGTAGTTGTAAACGAAGGTGAATACTTGCAATACGAAATAGCCTTATTGCAGAAGCTGTACGAAATGTAATTGTAAACGATCGTGAATACTTGCAATACGAAACAGCCTTATTGCAGAAGCTGTACGAAATGTGGTTGTCAATGAAGGTGAATGCTTGCAATACGAAACAGCTTTATTGCAGAGGCTGTACGAAATGTAGTTGTCTACGAAGGTGAATACTTGCAATACGAAATAGCCTTACTGCAGAGGTTGTACGAAATGTGGTTGTCAATGAAGGTGAATGCTTGCAATACGAAACAGCTTTATTGCAGAAGCTGTACGAAATGTAGTTGTCAACGAAGGTGAATACTTGCAATACGAAACAGCCTTATTGCAGAGGCTGTACGAAATGTAGTTGTCAACGAAGGTGAATACTTGCAATACGAAACAGCCTTATTGCAGAGGCTGTACGAAATGTAGTTGTCAACGAAGGTGAATACTTGCAATACGAAACAGCCTTATTGCAGAGGCTGTACGAAATGTAGTTGTCAACGAAGGTGAATACTTGCAATACGAAACAGCCTTATTGCAGAGGCTGTACGAAATGTAGTTGTCAACGAAGGTGAATACATGCAATACGAAACAGCCTTACTGCAGAGGTTGTACCAAATGTGGTTTTCAACGAAGGTGATTACTTCATATCTAAAGATTTATCTAAACTTCATCTTTATTGTAGAAAACGTATGCTCACTTCTACTACAGAAAATTGTTTTTGGAATTCAACGAAAAGCAAAATTCTGATCTACTCAGGCTACTTTAAATTTAGTTGACAGATTCTTGCCTCTAATATTAAAAAAAATAAATTAGCATACTAAATTGGCAGTAAATAAAGAAGTAAAAATTTTTTTCCAATTACGTTACAGAAAATTTAAATATGTACACAAACTGTAATTATAGTTTTGAAAGTTGTTAGTTTAGGCGACCGTTTTGAATTGAATATATTTTTTTTTCAAATTCCGTACCTTTTTAAAAATAATAAAATCGAAATAAAGTAATGATTATTTCTATTTCAAGAGTAACTAAATCAAATAACATGTTTGTATCCATTAAAGTAAATGAAAATACAGCAAGTATAAGAAGATTACATTCTTACATCAAATATCGTTTACAACGAGTTATTGTAATGCCATGTAAAAATGTCTATTAAAAGAAAACAAGTAACTGTATTGAAATTTTTACAATGACAGAAATTTGTGATTTATTTCAAATTTATCGCTTTTCGATTTATTTTTTAAATGTGTTTTCCCTTGAAATTATTTTTATATTCTTCTTCCTTTCTGCTAGGATTATTATCACTGTGTTCAGTATAATGATCTGCCTTCCCTAGCTTCGTCAATTCTCCTTTCGTTGACGCGTTTCGGAGAACCTCCATCTTAAAAAAACTATCTGTACTCAAATGGAGTATAGATATACTATATGGAGTATAGATATAGTTTTTGAAGATAGAGGTTCTCCGAAACGCGTCAACGAAAGTAGAATTGACGAAGCTAGGGAAGGCAGATCATTATACTGAACACAATGTTTTCCCTTCCTTCCAACTACCGCCCTCACCCCAACAATTACTCTTATTTAAAAAGGCCGTGTTCACTTAAAACTTTCATAGTGCGAATTTTCGCACAGCCCCACGGTAATAATAATTTATGTAAAGTGTAGTTACCCTCAGTTTGTCGCGTACGGTTTTCGAAGCTGACTGCAGCATCGGGCATTGAGATTCATTACTCCAACGGGGAGCGAAGCACCTGGAGTTACTTGGGGTAACTGGAGGAACCTCGGTGTTGTTCAAGCCACCACTGCACTGTTAACACACAAAATTAATTTGAAACATGCACTTTGTGACAACAGGTTTTGTTTCTTACGGCTGATGTCATTGTTATGATAAAAAAACACCTTGAAACGAGAAACTAGTTTCATTTACAGTAAAGTTCGCTACTTAATACACATATTCTAACATTTAGCATTTCATTTAATAAATTGTGTAGCTTAAAGAGCGGTACTTCTTCGTAATTATGCTTGTAATACACAGAGAGACGGGAACTTTTGAATATAAATTATTCTAATAAAAAAATGTTGGACGTTTCAATATAAAAAAGTACACCGTACGAATAATTTAGTTATGGCCTCTATCCGTGTTCAATTAAAAGTCAGTTATTTGCAGTTTTAGATACGTTAGTGCTTTCCAAACCATCCAGTAACCTGTTACAGCTCGATCTACCGCTAGATTTTAAATTGTGCCCAATTTGGAGCGTATATGTTCTTCCACATTAAATTTTTGAAGCAAGCTTTGGCGGGAGTAAATAGAATAAGTGTCCGAACCTTTTTGATGTAACGAAAATATGAAACGGAAACGAGCAAACGAATTTCCGTTTTTTTAAAAGGAGTTTTATTTTTGTACCCGCCATTTTCGTCTGAATTTTACAGCACTGGCTGTATTTAAGTCGATACTGACATCGTTTGTTAGTTTTTAACCTGTTTTTATTTTAACCAAAAAACGTAATTAATTCAGTATTTTGTTAATTAAAACCAGCAAATCATTTGAAGTGTGAAATTTAAAACATGCTCTGTTAAAAATAACGTTAACATAAAATACTTTATAACAAATTCATTAACTTACCTTACGCATTGCGTTATGTATAAAAGAATTGCAAGTTATACCTTTCATAAATTGTACCTTTTACATCAATTTATTTCGCAGGCGTATTTACACCTAAGTGATCTTCAAGGTAAGCTCACTGTGTGAGTACGTTTGTTTTTAAATGAAAAGAGATTATTCTGCGTTGCACGATAATTATTAGATTTGTTTAAAAATATTTAAAAGCGGTAAGAGATAAACGAATGTGTTTTACGGTTTTTTTGTGTTATCGTTGCAAAAAAGACGGGAAAATGGGGAAATAATGATTGATCTTATTTCAGGCGAAGTTAAAACCGTTAGGTCCTCTTCCACCTCAAAATGAGGGTAACGAAAAGCGAGATATTAAATTTTATCTCCTTATTTGAAACCAATTGGTCATTTCTTTTGAATAACCACAGTGTCCTTTCTTTTAATTAACCTCGGTGGTTCATTTATTGATTAATTGCCTTCATTGGAGGCGGATTTAGGATTCTCTTCCGCTTCTACTCAGACCGAGAGGGAGAGAGGAAGAGGGGGAGGGAGAGAATGAAAAAGATTTATTGTGAATTGCAGAGTTGGTAAGTAATCGTCTATTGTTACTAACTGGTAACTGATACTGTATTACCGTAAATAAAATTGTTAAGTGAAAAAGTTTAGTATAATTGAAAAACATTTATTAATGAAATCTCGTACGACTGCATAAGATCAATTTCTTTCAATATTTTCTGTTCACGGAAACATATTTAACGACCGACCACATGTAAAAAATACAGGTTCATGATAAAACGTAACATACAGGATGATTTTTTGTGTGTTTAACGTCCGACTATTGTGCACACTTGGGCTAATGCAGACGATGGGATGATTTATAGCGTATGAAAATGCCAAGCACTGGCCGGGAATCGAACCCGGGTCCTCGGGGTGAAAGCCCAGTACGCTATCAACTAGACCACCGAGGCGGCTACATACAGGATGAAACACAACTGAAACAGGATCAGCTAATAAAAGATTATGTAAGTTGTGTAAAAAATGTGTTATTTAAAATATGTAACAGACATTGTTTTGACGTATTTTAACCCAATGCCTATACCTAGGAGACGACTTCTGCCTTGGAGTGCAGTAATAGAACAAAGTAGCATCGGTTCTCTTGGGAAGCCTTTGAGTTGAACCGTTAGATGGGAAGAGCTGTTTCGTAAGATCGAGACTATCGGGAGATAAACGGCATAGGAAAAATATTAAAAGCAATTTTTAAATAAAGTTCTCCTCCAGAATATTGAGTCTTATTATTAAAATTTTAAATCCCGATGGCTTTACGGATTTCTTTTTAATTAATTAGCAGAATAGAAGCCCGAGTTGTACGAAGAGAGTAGTGTAAATAAAACACGTTGCAAAGACATTGAGAAACTTTCTCACTTTAAATATTTGCCCGAAATTTAAATATATTCTGCCTCCAGAGACGACAACCGTTACGGTTTGTCCGTAATTGGTACGGATTTAGAAGGTAAAATACTGAGTTACGGAGAAACCCCAAAACTGCATTTATAGCATTTCCAAATCTCCTAGCCTCAATGGATGGGACTGTTACAGTTCCATTCACAAAGCGGGATATTTAGTGATGTATCCACGACGGTGGAAAATATTTGAGGATCTGTATTTCCTATCGTAACAGCTCCACACGGAACGTTTTGGAACTAGATCCAGTCCAGTTCCATTTCTTACGTACTACGTACGATGTGTGTTCAGAAAGTAACACGAATTTTAATTTTTTGAACAAAATATTTATTTATTCTTCTACTTGATATTGTCGCCTTCAAAATAGTTCTCATTGGAGATTATGCACTTGTGTCAGCGCTTCTTCCAATCCTCGAAACACTTCTCAAACTCGTTCTTTGAGATAGCCTTTAGTTCTTTCAGCGGTGCGCTTTTAATGTCATCTACGGCTGTAAAACGACGGCCCTTTAAGGTTCTATTTATTTTTTGAAATAGGAAAAAGTGACACGGAGCCATGTCTGGCGAATAAAATATGCGATTTTATGGTTTTACTGTATGTCGATAGTCCCAAAATTGAAATTTTGGAAATGCCTTCTAGCGTTGAAGTATTTTTTTCGTTTTTAATACATAAATTTAAACACAATCTGAACAAATAATCGACTTTAAGACGATACGATTTATAAAAAAAATGTTTTGTTTTTTGGAAAATAAAAAAAAATGTTTCTGATATTTGGGCATACTATAGGTAACAAATTACGTAGATCAGGCTTTTAGTTTAACCTTCAGCAACATGCATATGCGCGCGCGCGTACACTCTCTCTCTCTCTCTCTCACACACACACACACACACACATTCTCTCTCATTTTCTCTCTCTCTCTCTCTCACACACACGCACATACATTTTCTCTCTTCACATACACATACAAGTAGTAGTAGTTTGTATGTCCTGCCGCAATCTTAATGACCCCAATTAACACCCAATTAACACCTAATTAACCCCAATTAACCCCATTAACACCCAATTAACACCTAATTAACCCCAATTAACCCCATTAACACCCAATTAACACCTAATTAACCCCATTAACACCCAATTAACACCTAATTAACACCCAATTAACACCCACTTAACACCTAATTAACCCCAATTAACCTGCAATTAACCCCACTTGACCCCAATTAACACCCAATTAACACCCAATTAACCGATAAGATAACGCTGTCGGCACGTGTCAGAGCGGTATTTAAGCCTAACTCGTAGTCTTTTACGAAGTAGTTTCAGTTCGTTCTGGCGGTGTACGGACGTTTTTTGTTTTTCGATTTCGACTTTTAGAGGATCTACTTGCTCCGTTGTTTTTGGTTTCGAATTTTTTAACTTAACTCGTCTTACTTGGATTTTCTCTGTGAAAGAATTCTTTGATATTGTTAAAATGAAAACTATATTGTGTTTTTTATTTTTACATGTCACAGCGCAGAGTAAAATTTACACAGCAAATAATACTTTGGATATTGTAGAATACTTACAAACATTTGGTTTTTTGGAAAAAACCAACGAGACAGTAACTGTAGCCAACTTAAGTGTACTTTCAAATGGACTTTTTGTTTTCCAAGAGTATTATAACCTTACTGTGGACGGACAACTAAATGATGAAACATTAAATTTAATGAATTCCAAACGATGCGGCGTTCGTGATGATATAATAAGTTTCTCTAGAACTAATATTACTTGGAAAAAGTCTCCTCTTAGATGGCATTATTATTACGCTAATTCTGATGTCTTGTCACTTACAGAAATCGCCTTTAAAAAATGGCAAGAATATTCTAACATTATTTTCCAACACAGTATAAATAATCCTGATATAGTGATATCCAATAAATATGGAGCTCATAGGTATCAAACATCATATTCACGTTTTTGTCCTAATGACTTTGATGGTCAAGGCAATGTATTAGCACATGCTTACTTTCATAAATCAGACGGCACCGCTGTTGAAATACATATTGATGATGATGAAAATTGGTGTTTAGAAAGAAATGTGAAACAATGTTTAATCGGACAAATAAGTCTACTCAAAGTTTTAGTACATGAGATTGGACATTCACTTGGATTAAAACATTCTAAGGATCGTGAAGCTATTATGTTTCCTTATTATAATAATAATGATTTAAAGTTAGGAAAAGACGATATTTTAGGCATCCAATCTATGTACGGACCACCCTCTCATGCAGCGCCTATATCAACAACAACGACTAGTACTACTTTAACTACAACTTCGACTTTTACACCGGAATTAACAACAACAACTTCGCCTAAAAAGATACCTACACTACCTCTTCTTTGTAGTGTGAAAAATATTAATACGTTTTTAATTGTAAACCAACATTTATATTTATTTTATAAAAAATGGGTTTGGATTCTGAAGTTAGGAGAAAATACTTACAATAGAGCACAGTATTTACCTGATTGGCTCTATTTCTTACCAGCAAACTTTAAAGCTATATCTCATATCTACCAGAGACCGTCCGGCGAAATTGTTATTTTTATAGGTTGTAAAATATATATGATTGAATTTCCTTCTTTGAAACTTATCAGCGGCTATCCAAAATTATGTCATGATATTGGAATACCTAACACAGCTAATATTAACGGTGTTTTTAATACATACAATGGACGGACTTATATTTTGTACAATGAAATATACTATACAGAAATCGACGAGTATAGGTTTCAGTGCAAAACATATGGACTCATATATGAAAAGTTTCCGGGCGTGTCGCCAAGTGTAAATTCAATTTTCAAATTCAAAAACGGTTTATTGTATTTTTTTTAAAATGATACTTATTATGAATTCGATGAGTTTACACAAAAGCTGCACAGAGCAGACACGTTTGTTTTTTCTATTTTTGGTGTCAACTGCGAAAAGACATCATTTACAACACTTTTGGAGCGTTTTAAGGAACTTGTGTCAAAATTAGATTCTATTTCAACGCCTTTAGAAAAATTACAAGAGTTATAAAAGAATAAAAAAAAATACAACGATATCTAGGTAAGACCTATTTTAGTTGATGACTTTTGACATATGTGCAATTATTTCTTAGATTACTTACTATCAATACTTGTTAATCATTCCATATGAAACAAATGTCAAAATTCAAACTGATATAACGCTGTTCTTTGTAATTGCAAAAAATGTATTTACGTCAATCTTTGTCGGCACATTTGCGCGAGTCTGCAAAAATAATTTTTTGTAGAGTTCAATGTTTAAAGTCAAGTTATCTGTGCTCGTGTTCTAATGATGCAATGTGATCTTATTTTGCATAATTAATACACGTGATAGATAAATGCGTATATATATTAAGAAAAATACCAAGCTCATGTCTCTATTCTGATCCATCAGTTGCTACAGTCGCTAGTCTGCTGCTACAACGTTCTACGATAAATCTTCTTTTGTTAAAACAAGTAAGTGATTATTTTAATTTTGAATTAAATTCGAAAAGAAATAAAAATTTTGATTGTACATTTGCATTTGTTAATTTTGTAAAAATTAAAAGTTAAAAAAATACTTTCTTCTAACAAAAACCACCAGAGTAGTTCACCAACTTTCGTTTATTAATTTGAATTAAATAAGTTTGCTTATACAAAATCTTTTATTTTAACAGACAGAATTCACAAGTGATAATTCCGAAGGAAAACAAACCATAAGGAGTCATTCAAATTTTGGTTGTCACCTTGTACAGAATACGTTTTTTAAAAACACGACTTGAGGAACATTTAAAATTATTCGTTAACAGGTATTTTTTTATAAATACAAAGAATATATCTATACAATACTCAATTTTCAATTAACGTATATGTCATTTAATTAAGTTAATCAATTTTTTTTTATTTTTAGATCATTTTGGCGAGCTCAATCACGAAAATTATATTTTTGTGAAATTATAGTTAATTTTATAATTAAAAAATGGAAATGGATTCGGCTAAACTCTACTTTTTTAAATTTTCTGAAAATGCCTATGATCCTATCAAAGCCACGAGTTCGGCCGCCGGTTTCGACCTCAGAAGTTCTGAGGATGCGGTCGTTCATAAGGGGACTAGACAACTAATAGAAACCGATCTGGGAGTCATTGTTCCGGAAGGATGTTACGGAAGAATAGCTCCCAGATCTGGTCTATCTTTTTACAATAGTGTTGACATGGGGGCGGGCGTAATAGACAGGGACTATAGGGGGAGTTTAAAGATTTTGTTAATTAATAACAGCGCGACAGATGATTTTATGGTTTTCAAGGGGGAAAGGATAGCGCAGTTAATTTGTGAGAAGATTGTCTATCCGGAAATTGAGGAATTGTCTCGTTGGGTTCGAAATACAAAAAGAGGGGCAGACGGTTTCGGTTCGACCGAAACCAAGATTATTAAGAAATGTTAAAATTAAGGCTCTTGATCGGATCGTAAGCAATTTTTAAGAAAAACGTAATTATGTATTAGGATTAATTTAAATAAGCATAAAACGTACAAGAATCCCGCAGGGGGTGCAGACTAGCCGCACCTATTGAGAGGATTTAGACGCCTCTCGCGGTACCCGAGTCTAACACACACATTTACACTTGCAACACTATACTTACGACTTTAACACTGTACATTCGCATTTACATTTAGGGACGCGATGATAGCCTTAATGTGCTTCTCGCAAAAATAATATATGTAGTAAACTGGTATAAATAATAATAATAATTAATAATGATGCCTATCTTTTTAGTTAACGAAGATAAACAAACCAAAAATGGAAACCGAAAAGCAAGGGGGAAAAAATGACACAAACCGTTTAACTTTAGTATCAATATTGGAGACAATGTTACTATTAGGAGTTGATTCTTTTACACGTTGGGGGTCAACAATGAAATATTTAAAAACATTGATGGAAAAACAAAAAAATGAAGATTTTATAGCTTTATACAATACGCTTGATATAATTTTTGATTGTTTTCAGTCAGATATAGTTATGAAAGAGAAAACTAAAATAATTTATGAAGATATTGTAAAATTATTAGCATCTGTTGAAACTAGCGATTTATTAAAAAGAACCTTTTCTTGTGATACAGCAAGTGTTTTGGTTAAATACATTAAAACAATAGAATTTGGTAAAAAAAGTAATAAGCGCAGGCGAAGTAACGATTCATCAGATGAATCCGATTCTGTGAGTAATTTATCGGATGACGATTTTAATAGCTTGTTTTTTACGAAACAGAAAAAACTTCAAAAGAAGTCAAAAGTTACTATCAAACAATTAATTCAGTCTAATTCCGATAAAAAAAAGAAAATAATGAAATCTCCGGGAGAAACGGGAACCCACTTAATAAAAATTGAAATGACTGACATGGACGACTTGAAAAAAATCCCCGAGAAGCAATACTGGACTAAGGTTTACAAGAAGGCATATTTTGTGCTTGACGAAAATGACAGAGATGAACAAAAATTGCTCAAAAACATTAATGACATTTTATACAAAGTAGCTGATAAAATTTCAAATATAGATAATGTAGACATACAAATACAAAAAAATGAAGCAAAGAGTTCAAAATTGTTTAGCAATTTCCAATGGTAATTTTAAAAGTTATAAGTATTTAGTTAAAGTTTTTAATAGTAAAATATTTTCATTATTTTAGGATCTTACAACAAGAAAAATATGGAGTACCTCACTACCACTTGTTTTTCTAATGTTTTGATCAGTGACAATATAATAAAATATTTATTAGAAGATAATGATTTTACAAGTGCTTTTGGATTTTTATCGTTATTTCATAAAAATAATCCATTTTATATTTATAAAAAAACTTTAAAAATGTATAATTTATTTATAAGTTCTGTACCGGAAATGTTTTCGAAAATGTTTATTGACAGAGTTACGGATAACCTTTTTTTGACAGACGATTCATCTTTTGATAATGTTCTAAACGAATATTTCATGTACTATTATTATTTACAAGAATTTGAAAAAAGTATGAAACAAAACGTAGAAATTTGTATAAATAAAATATCTATTTCTACAGCGAAAACGCAGGATTTTTTCAGATTAGTTAAACACGTAGAAAGACATCACTTTTTAAATTTGAATGAAGAACGTAATTATAATACATTTATTGAATTTTTAAAATTTGTTTTTGAGTGTTTAAAATTTAGAGACAGTATTAGGCTGGTAAGAAACATTTTTCAAGAAAATGAAGAATTGTTTACTAAGTTGCCTCGTTTTCTTTTAGTGTGTTTGGAGTAAAAACAGAAATATATTTTTTTTTAAATTATTTCAGATACATTAAAAAAAAATAAAATGGACAGTAGGGTTAAAAAAAGAAAACTCGCACATGAAAATAATTCCGATACTCCGTCTTCAAGCAACATGAACATAGTTCCAAGTATATCAGGTGAACATTTAAAAAGAAAATCCGTTAGATTAGAAAATGTCTTGGTTTCAAATGAATTTTTCGAATTGGAGAATGCTTTCAAAGGAAACCTAAAAACTATTTTATTTGAAAAATAATGTTGAAAATATTAAAGATATTTGCCTGTTGTTAACACACAATAAGCCGAAAATTGAAAATGTTCTAAATATATGTTTAGATATTTACAACTCGTTTAAATTTAATCTTGTTGTCGAATGCACATATATAAAACCTATAGTTGGTGAAATACAGGACAGATCGTTTAAAACGAAAAATTTTACAATTTTTAGATCATCAAATGTAATAAGTATTTTAAATGAAATGTTTACAAAAATTTGTCATGAGGAGTCTACGTCTACAGATAAAGGTAGCGGCTGGACGTTGTATACTGTGGATAGTATTTTATTGCGTTTGAGTAAATATAAACCTTTGCGTGGAAGTTCTTTTTTACCACTACCGCCCGGTGTTCAGTTAAAGAAAGCCGTTATAAATGTTCACAATTATAATGATAATTTTTGTTTTAGATGGGCGCTTTTAAGTCGGTATGTACAGAAAAAAAGTGCTAGTCGCTTAAGTAGTGAATATTATGAACAAATTAATAAATTCAATTTTAACGGAATTAGTTTTCCTACTCCTCTTAAAGAAATAAATATATTTGAAAAGAATAATGAAAATGTTTCCATTAACGTGTACGGGCTTGATAACGATAATAATGTATATCCTCTTAGAATATGCGAAAGTGAAAAAATTAATCACTTTGACTTATTGCTAATTACTAATAAAAGTGGGGTTAGCCATTACTGTTACATAAGTAATTTTTCCAGATTAATTGGTTCTCAGTTGAGCAAAAATACCCAAAAGAAGGTCATATATAAACGCTGCTTTACATATTATCAAGGTCGAAATTGTGAAGATAAATTAAAAATCCACATGAATACATGTATCCCAAACAAGCCTGTAAGGGCAGTTATGCCAGAAAGTGAAAACGATTGCTCTCCTGTATTAAAATTTAAAAACTTTCAATATAGCTTTCGCGCTCCTATAGTAATATATGCAGACTTTGAGTGTCTATTGAAACCTATTAACGAAAGAATATCAACATGTACATTTTTACACGATATTCATGAACCCATGAGTTTTTGTGTCTATGTAGTAGCTGATAAGACTTCATTGTCAGAACAAATATTTGATAAATTACCAAAAGAACCATTTTTATATAGAGGTGAAAATGCAGCTAATAAATTTATGGCTTACTTAATTGACTTAAGTAATGAAATCGGAAAATTAATTCAGGACAAGAAGCCAATGCTATCCCTTACGGACGAAGAAAAACAAAAATACAAGAATACAACTCATTGTGAAATGTGCGAAAGTAAATTTACTGCATTTCACAAATCGGTACGTGATCATTGTCATTTGACAGGCCGTTTTCGTTCTGTATTATGCGTTAATTGTAACTTAAAAAGACAAAACATACAATATCTAACAATATTTATACACGGAAGTTCCAATTATGATACGCATTTTATAATTAAACAACTCGGTTGTGACTCTCAACAAATAAGTATCATTCCTAATAGCAAAGAAAAATATATTTCCTTTTCCAAAAAAACTAAAAATGGATTGACTTTAAAATTTGTGGATACATTCAAATTTTTAAATCACAGCTTAAGCTCTTTAGCCAGTCATTTGTCTTCGAGTCAGTTTTGTCATGTAAAAAAATTTTTTAACGATAATGATTTAGAATTTGTCACAAGAAAAGGCGTATATCCGTATGAGTATACAGATGCGTGGAACAAACTTGATGAAACTAAATTACCTGAAAAAAAATATTTTTATAATAGTTTACTTCAGAGTGAAATATCTGAAGAGGATTATGAATTTGCTATGGAGCTTTGGAATCATTTTCATTGTCAAACTTTGGGCGAATACAGTGATTTATATTTGAAAATAGATGTGTTATTACTAAGTGACGTGTTTGAAAATTTCAGGACATTATGTATTGAGTCGTATAAATTAGATTCGGCTCACTACTTGACGTTACCAGGTTTCACTTTTGACGCCATGTTGCGTTTTACGAATGTTGAACTCGAACTTTTTACCGACTATGACAAGTATTTATTTATCGAAACAGGGGTACGAGGAGGTATAACGTCCTGTATAAAGCGATATGCAAAAGCTAATAACCCGTACCTTGAAAACGATTACAATGACAAACTACCAAATTCATATTTAATATATATTGATTGCAACAATTTATACGGTCACTCAATGTGTAATCCAATGCCAAAAAACGGGTTCGTGTGGGAAAATAAAATTAAAATGTTTGATATTTTATCTGTAGCAGATGATTCTAGTACAGGCTACATACTGGAAGTTGATATTGAATATCCGAAAGACTATCACAATTTACACAATGAACTGCCGTTTCTCCCGGAAAATAAATGTCCGCCTAATGAAAAACAAAAAAAATTACTAACAACTTTAGAATCCAAAACAAATTACATTGTTCACTATGTTAATTTAAAGCAAGCTGTTCAAAATGGTCTAATAGTACGTAAAATACACAGAGTCCTTAAATTTTATCAAGAACCTTGGCTAAAACCTTACATTTTATTTAATAATGAAAAACGAAAACAATCAAAAATTCATTTGAAAAAGAATTTTACAAGCTACTAAATAACGCAATGTTCGGTAAAACAATAGAAAACATAAGAAAGCGTCAATCAATAGAATTAGTAAATAACGAAAAAAGATTAAACAAACTTATTTGTAAACCAACTTATCTTGAATCAATTATTTACCACGAAACACTCTGCGCAGTGCGCAGCGCTAAAGAATCTGTTTTATTTAATAAACCCATATACATAGGTTTCAGCGTTTTAGAACTCAGCAAAGCATTTATGTATGACTTCTTTTACAACGTGTTACGTAAAAATATGATATAAATAAAATTAACCTTTTGTACGTTGATACAGATGCTTACTTCTTAGAAATAATAACTGACGATTTTTATAAAGATATGATGGATGATGACTTAAAAGAATTTTTAGACACATCCGATTATCCGAAAAATCACTTTTGTTATTTTGAAGAAAACAAAAAAGTGTTAGGAAAATTTAAAGACGAGTGTAACAGCCAGCCTATTACTGAATTCGTTGGCTTACGTCCAAAATTGTACAGTTTCAAATGTAAAAATAATGATAGTAATTTACATGAACGTAAAAAAGCAAAAGGTGTAACAAAATCTGTTATTAAAAATAATATATCTTTTCAAGATTACAAAAATTGTTTAGAATACCATAGCAATATAAAAAGAGAATGTAGAATATTTCGATCAACAAAACATTGTGTACAAACAGTGTCAATTAATAAACTTGCTTTAAGTGTGTTCGATGACAAAAGGTTTATTTGCGATGACGGTGTACACACAATTGCATACGGTCATCATTTATTAAATTGATGTTCATTTTTAATAGTTACATTTTAAAATGTTTTTTCTACTGTACCTAACTGTAACATAAGTTATAATTATTAAATTTATTATTACCAGTTTACTCTTTATTCAAATTTATGTATCAATTAACAATGTAAGGGAAAAAAATCTGTATTTTGTAATTTATTAAATAAAATGTCATAACTTGTTTATGAAAGTAAATACATTTATGTATCACACAACAAAAATTGTAATACCTTGTTTATGAAAATAAATACATATTATTTTTGTGTTATATTTTATTTTTTAAAAACAAATATTGTTTTCTGTGTTTTATTTATTCCTTCTCCTTTATAAAATTTACAAAATACAATAGAGGGTTTGTGAAAGAAATAGAAAAAAAGTTTTGTTATAATTTTTATTTATTCAAAAAAAATATTACAAATACAATTAGAAAATTTTTTTAAAAATATTTTACGTACAATACCAGAAAGTGGTGTATATTCCACTAAAGCATCTTGAATGATGAGACAGTAGGCCGCAGTGTTTGCTGGGATATTTTCTGATGTTTCGATTTCAATACGAATATCTAAGGTACCTGTTTTTAATGTTTCATCTTCCCTCGAGCAGTCAATAATAAACAATGGTGTTTTAGCTAAATATGTTAATATGTCAATTGATGGTTTATTTTCAACATCGTTGTTAAAAGAAGATTGAAAATTTGAGTAATTATTGTAAATTATAGCTTCATTTCCATTAAAATTATCATATGGATGGTATTTTGCATTTTTGTATACCTTAACGTTCACAGTATTGCACATATCAAAGTGGCCGGCATTCCTATTTGGTACATTTTTTCTATTTGTTTGAAATCCAAAAGCTATGAATCGAGGTGATTGATCACTTGTTGTAGTTTTCACAAACCAACTGCCATTTTTTGTCTGCGGATATATTGGATATTCAAAAAGAAGTCCTCGGCGAAATGGTATTTGTATAGGCATGTCCTGTTTTATGAATCTTAATAATGGTAAATTAGCATCGTCAGCAACTTGAACGTATGGAATTTTCCAAAATAATTTAGTTATATTCAAACTTATTTTACGATCTGTATGATTTATTAAAATTGAATTTAAATTTGTTGAACTTCGTAATAAAACTAATTCTTGTTTTACGCACATTATTATGTGTTTATAATCTCTTGCAAACCCAAGTAACATACTCAGAGGAATACAAAATGAAAATTTTTCTGTATTATCTAAAGGCGACATATCCAATTTCAACCGGCGTTTAATAACACATTTTCCTCGTCTTTGCGGCTAGTCAATATATTTATTATTGTTGTAGTTATACCAGCATTTTTTACTCGATCTATTTCTGTCCCACAAAGTTCATAACGTATTTCGTCAAACAGAAAAGCCATAGCATTGCTAATTAGTTGAATACTCTCGTCCTTTGTATTATCAGTTTTTTCTGCTGTAAAAGTTCCTTCTATGTACAAATAACTTTTGTGAGGTAGAGTGTATACATTTTGCTGATTAATGGGTATACGGATTTCGTCATTTTCGTTATAAGTAGTTTGTGCATACGGAAGATGAGTGTGGTATTTTAAATCACTAATCGTATCTTCGAATTGAAGTTTTTCATCTATTCTCAACATACTTTTTGTTAACTGTAAAACCTAAATATTCCAAAAAAATTCGGTTTCTAGCTGCTAACGGCTTGATTGTTTGATTAAAACTGAATGATGGTGCCGAATTAATTTT
This sequence comes from Callitettix versicolor, assembly GCA_022606455.1. Taxonomy (NCBI): domain Eukaryota; kingdom Metazoa; phylum Arthropoda; class Insecta; order Hemiptera; family Cercopidae; genus Callitettix; species Callitettix versicolor. The sequence goes on along the minus strand of JAJIZJ010000227.1, from coordinate 17,144 downwards.
ATTATTGAAAATTAAAACCATATCTAAGTAGACACGCGTCTCAAATGCAGTCTAAGCGAGATGTACTCTTGTCTGAAGTTAATCAGTTGCCCCTCTTGATCCTCAAGTTGTACTGAAATGTTGTGAAGTAGAACGGTTACATTTAAAGGTAGGTATATTACTGAAGAAGGTTTTTCAACAATTTTATAACCTGGTTCTACCGTAGGATAAAACTCATGAAGAACATGACCTTCAACACCGTTGTTATACGATCCTCGTACAATATTACACGTGACACGAATAATATCCACTTTATTAATATTTACAGTATTTGGAGAAGTATGCCATTCATTTGGTTCTAATTTTTGGGTTCAAAACCTAGTAATGAACCTATGCTATTTGGCTTGTCAAAACGAATAGCTTTTGAACAATATATTTGTGTTTTCATTGTATTATTATTTCCTTTTATATCCAAATTAACAACAGTTCTTTTATTTTTTTCATGTATTGCATCCTTTAAAAATGAAATAATATTATCTATTTCGTAAGAACCTTCGGGAAGTTGTATTTTATATTCGTCCTTATCTCCATAATAAAACATATCATTTACTCCAGTTTCGACATTAGGTATTGTATTGTAAGTCATTAAATCAATTAATCCAATTTCCCATTGATAATTAGATAAATCTATTGCTGGAAATATATCGCAAGTAAGTCTCGAGCCTCTTCCGCTTACACATAACATATTAATTAGTTGTTATCCGATAAAAATTCTAAACATAAATGACCGCATATTGATGTATTCATTTTCTGTTTGTTTGTATAATTATAAAAAATATTTACATTTTCTGAAGTTGATTGAAAATAATTTATTATTTCGGCTGGCGGACGTAAATTTCCGAAACTATCAAAGTAAAAAATTTTATTGTTTTTCTTTTTATAACACACCCAATGCGTTCCTGCGCCTAGCGTACTATCCAAATTTATAACACCATTTTCATTTTTTAATATTTTTTTAGGTAAATTGTCGCGCATAAAAACACCTCTGAAATTAGGTATGTTTAAATGTTTTACATACTTTATTATTTCCATGTTTGATAATGCGTGATCAGGTAATTTTATTATTTTTTTTTTTTAATTCCACTGCCTTTGTATGGTTTCAAATAGTAACCTTTACCTTTTTTAATAGATTTGTTATTTTTCTTTAAACAACGTAGAACTCGTCTAAGTGCTTTTTTAGTTTTACAAGCCTTTTTGGTTTTTCTTCTTTTTTTAGATTTATTTTTAGCCGTTTTTCCTCCTCCTAGTTTATTTTTAATTTTCATAATATTGGTAACAGCATACGCTGCCGCTCTTTCGCCTAAACTAGCGTCTGATGATATAACACGTTCCCAAGCCTTATCCGCCAATTGCTTATCAGCTTTTGCTCTTTGAGTAGAATCTGAAAATTTTGAATACGCAATATCGTGATCTTTACAAGCTTGATCTAATCTGTTGACGCCAGGATCACCTCTGTTTAACCTGTCACGTAACCTTGTTCCAGGCCCACAATATTGATATCCTGGAATATGTAGCTCAATAGGTAATATATCTATTGCGCGATTTAAAATTTTTCCTGGCAAAGCTTTTACAGAAGTGAACAGTCCACGTCCTCGATTAACACTGTTTGAATTACTTCGTTCACTATTCATTTTGAAACTGATTGTTAATACAAGGTTTATGTGCTGGTTGTGGGAACGTGTGTAATTAAATTACTAGCCCAATCCGTTTTTGACTTTTTGGGGTTGTCCCTAGTATATTCAAGATAACAGTGATAACCAATTTCTTCCGCATACATCTTAAGTATATCTGTTTTATCATCAACATATTTTTTCGTAGTCGCATCTTTCTCTTTTTCGGGTGTTTTTACATTTCTTAAAGTATAATCACTAGCATCGAATACACCATTTTTTAATGAGAGACAATTTTTGTTAATATAATCAACGGCCGACTTAAAAGCGTAAATAGTCGAATCTGTGTTCTTTTCCCCAATTGTATCATCAACATATTTTTTTGTAGCCACATCCGTATCTTTTTTCGGATTTTTTTAGTTACTTAAAATTAAATTATTTGCATCAAATACACCTTCTTTCAATGATATTGTATTTTTATCGATTAAACTTAAACATTGTCTCTTAAACGTTATTAAATTTATTGCATCATTGTCTTCTAAAGGATCATTTAAATTACAAATTCTTTTCCTTTTCATATCATAATTACTGTCGGCAGTTAGTATAAAACCTATACCTGGCGGTCCTTGAACAGGTTATCCTTGACGAGCAGCGTGTATGTGGCGTCCAAACTTGTCTACACTCATTTTAACAAAGGTAGTAAAGCTTTTTCAGATTTTAAAATTATACCTGCTTCTTGCAATTCTTCTACTATAGATATAATTTCATTATTATGACCTTTATTACCTGACGACTGCGATGCTAATAACAATCTTAAACGATCGCATAATTCATTAGGGTCGTTCCAGTAAGTATAAGACGGTGTCTGTTTTTCGAGGTCTTTTAATACAATACCGCTCCCACTCCAATCCATGTGACTGCGAGGTTCGCGTGGAGGAAATAATTTTGCAATTACTTTTTTATATTTTAAACTTTTGTTTGATTTGATTTTTCCTTTCGGCATAAAATCCACTCTGTGCGCATTTGTAGATATCAAAATATCTCGATATTTAATTAAATCTTCTTCTGTGTAAATGTAATCATCAGGAATTCTCATAAATAGTAAATCATAAAGGCCTCGTGTGCCTGCGTATCTAATGTTATCAATAACTAGGTCGTTGTTAATTATATCTATTACTTTATCACCGATCATCCACTTATTGCGTTCTATACGAACTCCGTACACATTGTCAATTTTTTTAGGATACTTTATATATGTAAGAAAGTATTTTATAGCCAGTTTTCCTTTAAACGTGTTTTTTATAATTGACTCTGCTTCACGTCGACCTTGAGGAGAGTTTAAATATTCTTCGACTGATTCAGGTGATTCGTAAATCTCTTCTTTTTTATTTTCATATTCCGTTTCCATTGGCTGCGGCTCAATTTCGTTGTCTGTTTCCATTTCTTGATCCTCAGAAGAAGTACTATCCTCGTCCATTTTTAAATCTGGATCTAGAGGGGTTCGTTTTACGGGAATCTCATTCTTTATAGTTTCCAAATTCTGTCTTCTTATTGAAAAATTTTCCGCGTCCATGATCGAGTCTGGCGATAGCGGTGGTCGTTTTACAGGACCGTCATCCGAAACATAATTTTTTCGTTTATCAGCTCTTCGTGGAACCGCTTTTTTAACAAACGGCTCTTCTATATCAAAATTTGAATTTTTTCTTTTTTTCTCCATTTTGTTTGTTAGTTCTTTTTCTTTTTCCTTTTCCTTTTCCTTTTGTAATTTGCTAGCTAATAATGTATTAGCATTAGATGCGGCCCACTTACTCATAGGTTTTTCGACGATTTCAGTTGGTTTCTCAACAATTTTATCGTACAATGGTTTAATTAACGGTTCCATAATAGGTTTTATATTTTGTTCTATATGATATTCCATATCCGTAATGCCTCTTGTCAGAGCCCTGTGTTTCTCTTTTATTGTTTTCCTAAGTTCTTTTATTTCTAATACAAGTTTCTCGCGCTCATCGGGATCCGTAATTTCGTTCATCTTGAACGAAGGTACGATGTAAACTGATTAAGAATACGCTTAAAGTGATATGAACTCGTCAAATCCAATTCTATACCTTCCTCTATTTATATCACTATCTTTGTCTATTACGAGAAAACTACGAATTCGTTTTTTCCAAGCCAATGAACACATTTCTCTAAAAATTTCGTATTTCATATCAGTAGTAACATGATCATTATAAACGTGACGTAAGTTCCGCTCATCTTGTTTAAATAATATTATTAAATTAGCATTATCACGTATCAATTGTTTTGGCACATGGCTATAAGTTTGACAAAGATAAAACGTGTCTATATTATTGTGTCGACCCATAACAAAGTAATTTTTAATATTATTCTGTCGTTCACAAGCCACGTCATCAAATATCATAACAGAATTGTCTTCAACATCGTTAGGATGTATTACTTCGTCGTTTTCGGTAAATGTAAAATACCCAACATTTTTAATTTTAGAAAACACGCGATTAAGAAAGCGATATTTTGGTTGATTTATAGATTTCGAAAAATATAAATATTTTCAAAAACAACGCCTTAGGATGAAATAATAAATTAAACATAAGATTTGTTTTCCCACAGTTGGATGGACCGCAAATTAAACATCTAATTGAATTTGGTAAAAGCGCCCCATTTTTCCTTTCTCGTATATTATCTTCTATATACAAATCGAAATTTGTAATTGAAATAGCATCCGCTTGTTTTGTTATTTTCATATCAAATCTTTTTTATTTATCCAAGTATCTCTTGATTTGTCAAATCCTAACCAACGCACTAGGAGTTTGTCGCCTTTTTTACGTATCACTTTCTCAATTAAATATATGTCACCGTATTTAGTTTTACTCAGTTCCTCGTGGTAAAAACCGCCTTTTATTATATTACCCGAATCATCTTTTTGTCTGTAAGTAACTGGATCAGTTGACACTATCTCGTACACTGTATAAATCTCATTACTCCAGTTCGGCAGGTATCCTTTAGTAAACGGTTTTTTATATCTGCTTATTCTAACTTTGTCTCCTTTTTTAAACTTAACAATATGCGGAATTCGTTTTGATTTTCTGTTATTAATTATTCGTTTCAAAACCAAAAGTTCATTATTTATATTAACTTTATTCGGTGCCATACCAATTGTTCTGTGAAAAGTGTTATTGTATTTTTTAACTAATTTTGGAAGTAAATCTAACCACTTATAATTACCTTGTTCGCTAAAGGCTTGCCACATTTTTCCTTTTAAAGTTCTATTTAATCTTTCAACTATGGAAGCTTTTTTATCAGAAAAAGTGGAATAATGATTAATATTATATTTTCTTAGTAACGCCTTAACTCTGAAATTATGAAATTCGGTACCGCTGTCTGTCTGTAAATTTTTCATTGGATGCATATTAAAAACAGGTTTTAACCCTTTTTCTATTTCAAAAGCCGATTTACCTTTTACAGGTGTAGCGATAGCAAATTTGCTAAAACAATTTATTACAACTAATATGTATTTAAAACCTTTATTAAACTTAGCATACGGTATCATTTCTACCAAGTCGGCTTGATAAAGGTCATTTAAGCCTTTTACTTCTACATAACGACGTGGAAAATTCCTGCGTGCTTGCTTGTGCAATTCCTTAGCGATATCACTTCTCGCGGTCATGTTACGATAACCTTATTCAAGAATAAACTGTATCAGAATAAGACGCAAATAAAAGGCGATAAGCTATAACATCATAAATATATTGATTACATAAGCAATACAAAAAAAACAAATATTATTATGCTAGTTTTATTTTAACAATTTTATTAATTTACAGTTAGGTGAAAATTTTTTATGTTCCACTTTTGGAATGTCACTCTCTTCCCATCGGTCAATTTTCAATCTACAATGTATACAAGAAACTGAATCATTTATGCCCGTATAATAAAATCCTGCCTGAACCATGTCGTCAATATTAGGATAAGATTTCGGCCAACTAGAAAATGACTCTTTCATTTTATTCTCAATATCGATAGTCGACATTTTACATTTCAAATAATGTTCACTTATTATATCTAGTCTTAAAATACCATTAATACACCGCAAAATTTCATCTTTCTTAGGCTGGAAATAACAAGTATCTTTTATCAATGCTGCTGCTGGTGAGGGTGATACTGTTGATGAATTTTCACTTTTTACCTTTTCATAAACGCTATTTAATAAACCACAACAACAATTTTTATCACAGCTTAAAACAGACATGTTAACTGAATAATTCACACTTAATAAATAACTTTATGCAGTTACACCTCTGACTTATATAGGAAATAGGTGTTCACAGTAGCAGTACTGAGGGGGAAATGTTATGAAAGAAACAAAAATATTTCATTAAATATATTTCACAATATTTTATTTTAGAAACAACTCTCTTTCCTACAATAACGTGAGCTTTACGTCATTTTACAATAAATACAATCTTTTTTCTTTAACAGACAAATATTACAAATATTTAACAGTTTATGCTCATTACAAATGAAACACTTTAATATGTCTTCATCATTCTTTAAATGCGAAGGTAGTTTGTCATATATATTTTCAATTAAATCGGAATGATTCAACAAAAATTCTTTGGGTAAGAACTTAACTAATTCTTGTTGCATACCTGAATAACCTTTGGCAAAACACTCTTTTATTGCAATATTTACAGCGTTAATTCGATCTAAAACTAATTTTTCCAGTTTCCACCAATCTAGTAAAACATGAGCATTAACATAAGCGCAATGATCTGTGCTATGATTAAACGTACAGGGTTTCAACAAACTATTCCAAAATTGTTTTTTTAACACACTTAAATTAGGGCAATCGAGATTGTCTAAATTTAGAACTTTTACATCAAACTCATTTTTAATAAATTAGATAAAAGTTTTCTTTTCACTACCTTTTACATACACTGTTCCACTTATTTTTATATCTTTAAATATTTGTTTCAAATCACTGTAAGGTTTAACACCGGAGTCCCACCGAAGTCCGTGGTATTGGTTTTCAAGCCAAATTACTTGTCTCTGAAGATGACTTGCCAACTCATTAAAATCACACGGTGGTAAAAAAAGTTGCAATTCATACACTGAATCATCCGTAGATAGAATAGCTAATTCTTTGATAATAAACTCGTTCCTATGATTTTTAAAGCCTTGAAAATCGACTATGAACTCCATCCTTTTTACCACAAAATCTTATAAATGCACACACAGAGTTACCGAATACTGTCCTCACGTTAAAGTAGCAGTAGATTTAATCTGGCCTCGTCTTATATTTCGCTGCATCCCCTCTCTAGCTTCTCTCATTTGTTGTTTAGTTTTTATGTGATTGACGCAATTATTCATATCACAAAATTCTAAGAAAGGAACATATTCGCACTGCTTATTTCTATCAAAAATCTCAAACAAAGGCGTTATAACACATTTATCGCACCAGCTATCAGATTTTTTTATAA
>JAJIZJ010000227.1:0-7500 GCA_022606455.1 Callitettix versicolor | reverse complement strand
AGGCTGATGCACGCGGCACCTAGCCACACCAAGGACACGTACGCCATCATCCTCCGCGGAGTTCGTTTCACAACGTACTCCAACGGTTTCGTTATAGCGTAGTATCTGTCCACGCTTATCATGCACAGATTTAGAATAGACGCAGTGCACGATAGTACGTCGAAGGAAACCCAAACGTCACAGATTATAGGGCCGAAGATCCATCTGCCCAATACCTCGTAGAGTAGAGCCATGGGCATGACTAAGATAGCTACACACAGATCCGATACAGCCAATGAAACCAGTAAGTAGTTGCAAGGACGCCGAAGTTTGCGAACCAAACAAACCGCGACACACACTTGAATATTACCAACGATTGTTACAACTATAATACACATTAACACGAACCCTATGATTACAGCTTTTACAGGCGTGTAAGGGGAATATGGGCCCGGAAACCAGAAGCTCAAAGACGGATTGGAAAGATCGTTCGGAGAAGAGGTAGAGTTATCGGTAACGTTAGTGAACGAATCCATACGACGGTTTAGGGATGTTTTGTTTTGCTTTCAGAGGTGCCTAGAAGGAACCTGCGTCATAGCCAGCAACGGAATGAACAGCGGTGATCCAGAAGAATTCACACGCAGTATAGATTGTTTGCAAGAACATATAACCGGCATCTACGTTATACCTAAATACGGACACTTATTGACAATCGTGCGTCAAAATACGTCTGGATGAGAATCAAATCTAGAATCTGACTAACGACAAAGTCTCAGAACATGCAACATCAAATACTATTGTGAATTAATAAGGGGTACTCTTGATTACTCTATTGGTTTAAGTTCTGTGATAGGAAAAACATTAAATCACTTTGAAGAACACGCTACAACAATATCACGACTAGAATGTTCTGAAAAGAAAATATCCTAGATCCATTTACAACAATTGGACAATAAACAATATTCAATATATAAATCACTAGTTTACGCGAGTTCGATTAAAATCGTTTGCCTCCCGTTTTAACGTTCAGTAATCGATCTCTCCTCTGAATGGGGAGAGTTTTGCAGCTCTTTTTTGGCAGATTTAGATCCATCTCCTGAAAACAAAAATTTAAAAGTCAATCAGATATCTTCTTTAAATAAAAACACTTAAATCAGTTTTTTACATGCTATGCAAGAAATTGAACAACATGTTCTATACTGTACACAAACAATTCAAATCGGATGTATACTGAATTTATTCAATTAACTATTATATAATAACTATTGAAATTCCCCTACTAGTGTTTTAGGTATAAGTAGGGGGACGTTGTGGTAGGGGGCAAAGGTACTCACTGAACACTGTATCTCAATAACAAGGCCTAAGCAGTTTAAATTTTGTATTGTGACTGCCCTAAGGTGTCTCTGTGCAATAAGGGAAAAAGTAGTATTTTAAGTTATTTAAAACGACTTCTTTCTAGAACACTACAATCTCAGTTTTCTGTATTATTTGTACGATTTTCACGGGCTCGCTTAAAGCATTTCAATGAAACATTTTTCTTTATTTGTACCTGTGACTAACTAGGTTTTAAGCAAAGCCTATTTGAAACAAAATTTTGTGCACTCAATATGTCTGCTTGTTTTTCGTTTCGTACATTCGAACAGCCAAATGTGGGGTGGGTTACTAACTCTAGAAGCCAAACGAGTTGTTTGAATACTATTTAAGTTTAGTTTTTTTTATTTCACGCATTCGAACAACCAAATGTGGGGTATTTTCACTAACGTCAGAAACCGAAAAATTGTTTATACACTACTTGTTTTTTTTTATTTCACGCATTCGAACAGCCTAATGTGGGGTATTTTCACTAACGTCAGAAGCCAAAACAATTGTTTATACACTATTTGTTTTTTTTATTTCACGCATTCGAACAACCAAATGTGGGGTACTTTCACTAACTATAGAAGCGGAAAGGGGTGTTTTGAATACTATTTACCTTTAGTTTTTTTTATTTCACGCATTCGAACAACCAAATGTGGGGTACTTTCACTAACTGTAGAAGCGAAAAGAGTTGTTTGAATACTATTTAAGTTTAGTTTTTTTTATTTCACGCATTCGAACAACCAAATGTGGGGTACTTTCACTAACTGTAGAAGCGAAAAGAGTTGTTTGAATACAATTTAAGTTTAGTTTTTTTATTTCACGCATTCGAACAACCAAATGTGGGGTACTTTCACTAACTGTAGAAGCGAAAAGAGTTGTTTGAATACTATTTAAGTTTAGTTTTTTTTATTTCACGCATTCGAACAACCAAATGTGGGGTACTTTCACTAACTGTAGAAGCGAAAAGAGTTGTTTGAATACTATTTAAGTTTAGTTTTTTTTATTTCACGCATTCGAACAACCAAATGTGGGGTATTTTCACTAACTCTAGAAGCCAAAAGAGTTGTTTGAATACTATTTAAGTTTAGTTTTTTTTATTTCACGCATTCGAACAACCAAATGTGGGGTATTTTCACTAACGTCAGAAACCAAAAAATTGTTTTAGTTTAGTTTTTTTATTTCACGCATTCGAACAACCAAATGTGGGGTATTTTCACTAACTGTAGAAAAGAGTTGTTTGAATACTATTTATAGTTTAGTTTTTTTATTTCACGCATTCGAACAACCAAATGTGGGTACTTTCACTAACTATAGAAGCGGAAAGAGTTGTTTGAATACTTTTAAGTTTTTTTTTTCACGCATTCGAACAACCAAATGTGGGGTATTTTCACTAACGTCAGAAGCCAAACGAGTTGTTTGAATACTATTTAAGTTTAGTTTTTTTTATTTCACGCATTCGAACTACCAAATGTGGGGTACTTTCACTAACTGTAGAAGCGAAAAGAGTTGTTTGAATACTATTTAAGTTTAGTTTTTTTTATTTCACGCATTCGAACAACCAAATGTGGGGTATTTTCACTAACGTCAGAAGCCAAACGAGTTGTTTGAATACTATTTAAGTTTAGTTTTTTTTATTTCACGCATTCGAACAACCAAATGTGTATTTTCACTAACTGTAGAAGCCAAAGAGTTGTTTGAATACTATTTAAGTTTAGTTTTTTTTTATTTCACGCATTCGAACAACCAAATGTGGGGTATTTTCACTAACTGTAGAAGCCAAAAGAGTTGTTTATATACTATTTAAGTTTAGTTTTTTTATTTCACGCATTCGAACAACCAAATGTGGGTATTTTTCACTAACTCTAGAAGCCAAAAGAGTTGTTTGAATACTATTTAAGTTTAGTTTTTTTATTTCACGCATTCGAACAACCAAATGTGGGGTATTTTCACTAACTTGTCAGAAGCCAAAAAACAGCCTTGTTTGAATACTATTTAAGTTTATTTCACATTCGAACAACCAAATGTTTTTTTCACTAACTATAGAAGCGGAAAAGAGTTGTTTGTTATTTAAGTTTAGTTTTTTTATTTCACGCATTCGAACAACCAAATGTGGGGTATTTTCACTAACGTCAGAAGCCAAAAAGTTGTTTGAATACTATTTAAGTTTAGTTTTTTTATTTCACTATTTGTTTTTTTTGTGGGGTATTTCACGCATTCGAACAGAGTTGTTTGAATATGTTTCAGTTTTTTTACTAACCAAATGTGGGGTATTTTCACTAACGTCAGAAGCCAAAAAAGTTGTTTGAATTATTTAAGTTTATAACACTATTTGTTTAGAAGCGAAAAGAGTTGTTTGAATATTTTTAAGTTTAGTTTTTTTATTTCACGCATTCGAACAACCAAATGTGGGGTATTTTCACTAACTGTAGAAGCCAAAGAGTTGTTTATACACTATTTAAGTTTAGTTTTTTTATTTCACGCATTCGAACAACCAAATGTAGGGGTATTTTCACTAACTGTAGAAGACAAAAAGAGTTGTTTGAATACTATTTAAGTTTAGTTTTTTTATTTCATGCATTCGAACAACCAAATGTGGGGTATTTTCACTAACGTCAGAAGCCAAAAAAATTGTTTATACACTATTTGTTTTTTTTATTTTATGCATTCTAAAAACCAAATGTGGGGTATTTTCACTAACAGTAGAAGCCAAAGGAATTGTTTATACACTATTTAAGTTTTTTTTTTTATTTCACGCATTCGAACAGCCAAATGTGGGGTATTTTCACTAACGTCAGAAGCCAAAAAAATTGTTTATACACTATTTGTTTTTTTTATTTCACGCATTCGAACAACCAAATGTGGGGTATTTTCACTAACGTCAGAAGCCAAAAAAATTGTTTATACACTACTTGTTTTTTTTATTTCACGCATTCGAACAGCCAAAAAAATTGTTTATACACTATTTGTTTTTTTTATTTCATGCATTCGAACAACCAAATGTGGGGTATTTTCACTAACGTCAGAAGCCAAAAAAATTGTTTATACACTATTTAAGTTTTTCTCATTTCACGCATTCGAACAGCCAAATTTGCGGTATTTTCACTAACTGTAGAAGCCAAAAAAATTGTTTATACACTATTTGTTTTTTTTATTTCAAGCATTCGAACAACCAAATGTGGGGTATTTTCACTAACGTCAGAAGCCCCCAAGAAAAACCGACATCTAAAAGGGGCGGGGCAGTCTCGGATGAAAGAAGGAAGGCAGCCTCGGATAGAATGAAGCAGTATTGGATACAGCGGAGGGCAGCTAACGCACATCAAAGTAATTGATTTGGCGTACCCCAAATTGGGTCATCCGGATAAAAGAATAATAATAATAATAATACAGAATGTAAAATCAAACTGTTTGCGCGATTTTAAAACATGTTTACATTCTTCTTGCTCAATCGTCCAATGTAAATAAGACGTGTTATTATTTATAAATCTGGCTTTATTACTCGCCTCTCGTCTTCGCAAAGTGTCGGTAATAAATATACACCCTTAAGCACGTGGATGACAACTGAGGGATCCACTAGTGGATATTTCGAGTTGTAGCGTTGGCAGGAATGACTGTAACAGCTGACTGCGGATGACTGAGTTAAGTAATATAAATAAATGCTGAAAACTTTCTAGTAACTTACACCCAAAACAAAACCAGAAACTCGCAGATTATTGGCAATACACTTGGCTGTATCGTTGGCGTAATGGAGAAGAATTTACAAATACTGACCTAAGACTCACTTTGAGTGTCGTTTATATAAACGAACATTTATATACCCGTAAATAAATGTTGAACAAATTGAATTTGATTGTAGCTTTGTCACATATGTCATCCAGCAATGTTTGTTCTGCAGAGTGCATTTACATTGATATACATGTGTGATATACAAATCACTTGACAAATCACCTCATAAAAATGCTCATACAAACTGTATGAGCTCCATATACATTTTATTTGAACAAAAAATTGCATATAAGTTTTGTTTTCATGTTTTTATAAGCTATTTTCGTTTATTTTGGGTTTATGTCAGTTTTTAATTTTTATTAGATTTAATCAGCTGTTTACTCAGCTTACATATTTTGATTTGTTGGCAAATTAAGTTTTATTTAATTGGTTAATTTGTTTAAAAATTTTATTTATTACTTTGTTATATACAAAATATCAAACTTGAACATACAAAAATGTTTTGTAACAGGAATAAAGGGTGGAGCTTCTGATAATTCCGGGTACACTTTTCTCTGGTATGCTTCCTCAATTTTATATTTCCTAAAGGGTAGGCCGACAAACAATATGTATAAACATGAGATACTGATGAAGGACCAACAGAGGTTTACGATAGGCGTAATATAGTTTAAACAAAATTAAAAATTGGAAACACTTTTTTTAATTATAAACGTTTTTAACACAGTTATATATCAGAGTACAGAATTGTAACACTGCATTTAGGAGCATACAATTGTATTAGTTCTTTTTTTAGATTGTATTAACACTAGTGCACATGTTGATAAATATAAAAACTTCTCATTACTAGACGTGTTTTTATTGTTCAAATTTAGAATATTTATTCTTAAAGGTATTATTAATGACTAACGTAAATTACCATGAGTGTAAATGCAGGGTGTATTTTTACGAACTATTTTATATGTATGTCGGCTTGTATGACCATACAAATTTTAAATGCTCACACATGTATCTCATACAAGTCCTCATTAAATATACTAGTGTAAACGCACCACTAGTGCTGATTACGAAATACGTCTTTTGAAATAATTAATTAGAAAAAAGTTTTAATTTTTTCAAATTTCGGATTAATTTAATTTTGTTACTTTAAAGAAAAGAACGGAAACTGCCCGGTTCATTTTTTTACGTTTGTTGAAACAAAACAAAACGGCGAACGCTAGAATGGTAAACACACACACACTCACTCACTTACTCACACACACACACACACACACACACACACACACACACACACACACATATATATATATATATATATATATATATATATATGTGTGTGTGTGTGTGTGTGTGTGTCTGCACTTCAGGGGGTGCAGACTAGCTGCATCTATTGAGAGGATTGAGAGGACTGCGGTACCCGAGTCTAACACACACTTACACTTACAACACTACACTTATAAATTTAACACTTTACATTCACACTTACATTTAGGGAAGCGATAATAGCCTTAATGTGCTTTTCTTTTTAAAATAACAAAACAACAACAACAACATATATATATATATATATATATATATATATATATATATATATATATATATTATATAGACAATTATTGTAAACTTTGCTAGATTTAGTGTTAGACTTAGCTATATTTAATGCTGACAATTTAGCTTTTAACACAGTAAGCATTTTCATGTACCTAGAGAAGAAAAGAGCAGAAGCTCAGTGTGAATCGAGGTTTCACTCAGTTCGCATCTCAATGCATATGAGACGAACTTAAATAATTATAATAAGTTTTAAGTGAATATTAAAGTCTTATTTTAATTATTAAAAAAGTTGTTTTTTTAAAAAGCGACGTCCTCGAAACCATACCATAACTGGCGCAGTCGGTGGGACACTTCGGGAAAATTAGTGCATATAATTTTTCTTCAGTTTCAACTGTTAACCGAAGTGTCGAACAAAAAACCAACCGGCAAAGTGAATATTTGCAACCGTAGAGTGAACATCTACATCCGAACCAAAGTGAAGTGAAAAAAATTGTGTAAAAGTTCAGTGCATCACGCAATGAGCATAGAGTTTTGGATTTTGTAAGTAATACAAAGAAGAATAACCTTTGTGAATCTGTATACATTATCCTTAGTTATTTATAACATTTTAACTTTAAATAATAATTAAATTAAATTTTTACAATGGCAACTCCTGTTTTAAAGAAGGAATATCTAGATATGATTCCGGAATATTCTGGAGAACCTACAATGTTAAGTAGATTCATATCAATTTGTGACAAAATAGTTGCTAAATTTTATGTAGCTAGTAATCCCGAAGACTTTCAAAATGAACATTTGATGTCAACGATTTTAGCTAAGTTAAAAGGATCTGCTTTAGAATTAGTTGTAAGTTCTAATAGTTATGCTTGGTTAGATGTAAGGAAAACACTT
>JAJIZJ010000145.1:0-48049 GCA_022606455.1 Callitettix versicolor | reverse complement strand
AACACCCACAAACACACTCTCACACAAACACTTACAGACCTGCAGGGGGGGTGCAGACTAGCTGCATCTAGTGAGAGGACCTAGACGAACCTCGCGGCACCCGAGTCTAACACACACTTAACACTTACAGCACTACACTTACGATTTAAACACCTTACAAACACACATACATTTAGGATTTGCTGTACTTGTTCCGTTACGTCTGGGAGTGGCGATGCTGCTTGGTTTCCTTTGGCGGGGCCAAGTAGGTGGAACCTGATGTGTGCCTAGCACTGCCGAGGACCTCTGATGGGATAAGTTCTGGGACCGAGCAGCCTATAGGCGTCTGGCAAGCACATGAATGTTGAGTTATGGGTGTCGGAGCCCATAACTGGGTCTATCGAAACAAGTGGTTGCATTCTGTGAGTTCATAGAGGGCGGCTGCCAGTAGTACTTGGGTTTGGGAAACCGTAACGTTGTACCGGAACCCATTCCTAAAATATTCTGGAGTGCTGACAGACCATGTATTTCGGCTCCAGGATATCTGGAGGTCCCCCAAATTTTTTTTTTTTTTTTTTTTTTTTATTGGGGTTCTCGCTTTAGTTCGAGTATCCTGGGCTGCTGGTGGTCGTCTGGGTGCACCCTGTGCCAGTTGTTCAAAACATCTTCGTTCATGAATCGCTCGGTAAAACAAACTATGGAAATCATAAACAAAATCGCCAAAGTTCCGTTAAAGGCCTCGTTCGACTTTGTCAAACGGGTCTGTTGGTTTAGTGGAGAAGGATGAAAATGTGGGAGGCAAGGAGATGAGTACTGAAACACTTCAGTTACCATCTCCTAGATACTTAATTTTTAAGAACTCGATGGAAGGGGCGGACTTACTTAAAGTATCGCCCTTTTGATTAATAAGGCAATTGTTGGAAGAGCAGGTCCCGTAGCTTCAATTAAAAGCTGCAGAACGGGACCTTACTGGTTCAGACTAATAGCGATAAGCAGAGCCTATCGCTGTTAAATATGACATCATTTTTGATAGCGTCAAGGTTTCTGTGGAACCCCACAGAACATTAAATTCTGCTAAGGGAGTGGTGACTTGCAGAGATCTCTCCATGTTGAACTAGAGGAGATTAAACAAGAGTTGGCAAAGCAATCAGTTGTAGACGTGTGCCGTATTTTTCGTAACGAGAAGGGGCAAAAAGTAGCTACTGCCTCTTTGATTTTGACTTTTGGTAAACCTACCGTACCAGACCACATCTATGCCGGGTACCAGCGCCTTTCTGTAAGGCCATACGTTCCAAACCCGAGACGGTGTTTTAAATGCCAGGGTTTTGGACACGTGAGCTCCACATGCCAGAAGGATCAGGTATGCGGTAATTGTAGTGGTAATGGTCATGATAGTGAGCAATGCAAAAATGTTCCAAAGTGTTCGAATTGTGGTGGAGACCATCCCGCTCGTTTCTTTGACTGCCCCAAGTTTAAGGACGAGAAAGCCATTCTTTCTATCATGGCCAAGGACAACATATCTTTTTCAGAAGCAAGGAAGGTTTTCAAAAGCTCAAAATCAATAATTGAAGGTAAATCGTTTGCTGCTGCCACCTCTACTAGTAAATCATCGTGTGCTAATTGCGAAGAGCTAACTAAAACGGTAAAAGCATTATCGGAACAGGTAGCTCAATTGCTAACTCTGATTTCTGCGGTTCCATTCCCGATTCGCTGTCTAAATCGTCTGAAATGTCTTCCTCTCAAGTGTCTTCAAAAGGAAAGGATACTCACCTTTCGAAAGTCGCTAGTAAAACCCTTGTGACAAAGAATCCAAGGCCTGTAATTCTGGAAGCAAATCCATCTTCTTCCAATCTAGGCGTAAGAACAAAGTCGCAAGTGTTAAAGTCTTCGTCTAAAAACGTTCCTTCTGGACTAGCCCATTTTCTTAAAAAATCAAACACATACCCACCAGTGGTTGTGTCAAAAAAAGAAAAATACTAACAAAGAAGGAAAAAATCAAAGGAAGGAGTTGCTTCCAAGGTGCCTCCTTCCAAAACTACTATTTCTACAGAGTCGGACATCAATCACAGTAAGTCCGACATAAATCACACTAGTGATTTGATGTTGATAGACTCCGATAAATCTGAATTAATATGTGACCAAAACGAACGGAATCCGCTGCTATATTAATTTCGTATATTTCAATGTCTGAATTTTCCATTAAGAACAATGTGATACAGTGGAATATTAATGGGATAAGAAGCCATATTGAAGATCTCAAAGTTCTTGTGCGAGATTCATCTCCTCTCTAATAATGTGCCTCCAAGAGACGCACTTGCATAGTAGGAGGGGCGGTAGTATAGCCCACCCCCCACCACAAAGGGTCATGGGTTCCCCTCCGTATGTTTCAATGTTAAAAGTGTTTCCCCTTAGTCCCCTCCATGTGGTAGGATGACGTGTATATGTTTGCGTTTCTGTTGGATGACGTGTTGTGGTGTGAGGTAATCGTGAGGTCATACCCCCTCTGACTTGATGCTGTCGTCATACCCCCTACGACGTCGTACCCCCTACGTCGCGCGGTCGGCTGTTGCGCATGCGCGGGTAATGGTGGTAATAAATAAAAAGACAGTAAGACGTTGAAACGTAATGATAATAATGTTTATTTAATATCGTGTACGTGATATACATATATATATATATATAATAACATAAAACAGTCAGACTTTTAATTGGCATGTCTGTCGTCACAGTTTTTTTGCCACCAGTAATTACGAGTTGCACAATTTCGCAAAATACAGTTACAAAAATCGTCGTCGTAGCCGTCGCCTGTGTGACATTTACTACAGTCTACCATGTCTCGAAACGTAAATCTCGTACACATTTTCTTACAACACGTGTATCCTTCAAACTTTGTTTTGTACACTATCAACGTCATGTTCCACGTACGAGCCGATTTACAGCGGCAATGGCAGAAAGAAAAGCAGTTGCATATTCTGCACGCGAGACCGTCCACCTGACATTCGGGCGCCACGAAACATTTCAAATCACAGCAGTACGTAGGCATGTCGGATGTTTACTATTACTGCTGAAACAAAAATACGTAACCTAATAATAATAATAATAATGCATCCGCAAAAGATTAAAACTAAACAAAACAAAATTCTGTAATACAAAGTTAGAAGTCTCTTAAAAAAAACAAAAAACCAAACACATAAAGCGAAAACACCTAATTTATTCGCCAACGTGAATTGTGTAATGTCATTAGTGAAGAATGTCGTCGTCGCCGTCTTCTTCGTTCTTGTTGTTGTTGTTGTCTAAAAGTTTTGTAAATAAACACGTTAATTAGCGACCCACATGCGGACACGGCGAATTTATGATGATGAGTTATTATAATGAACAAGTTTTGGACGATGTCCAAAAGGTCAGCGGAGACAGGTATCCAATTAGCGACCCACACGCGGACCCGGAACATTAATTATGATAATGAACAAGTTTTGGCCGGAATCCAGAAAACTTTGGAAGGTTTCCAAAAAGTAAATAAACACGTTAATTAGCGACCCACATGCGGAACTGGACAATTTATGATAATGATAATGAACACGTTTTGGACAATGTCCAAAAGGTCAGCGCAGACTGTTATTATCCGGTTAACGACTCACACGAGGACCCTGAACACTAAATATGATAATGGACCTGTTTTGGGCGTATTCCGGAAAAAGTTTGAAAGGTCAGCGGAGACCGGTATTATCCGGATTGAACAAGTTATCCAGCCTTTCGTAACCGGTATCAACGGAATGTTGAATGTGGGTTGTTTCCCGGAAGACAGCTGCAAGAATTAATCAGTGTTGTCGTCACAAGTGTCGTGTATATATAAGGAAGCTGGCTGCGTTAGACTGGTATAGTAGCAGTAAACCAGCATGGCAAACAGATCGAGGAAGAACTCGCTCAGACTCTTCGGAGACAAAGTGCTGGCTTTAATAAGAAGGTAGGATTGGTTCGTTTTATTATTATTATTATTATTATTATTTGTTTTGTACATTCTTGGTCTCCCGCTCAACTTCTTCTTCTCCTCCTCCTCCTCCGCTTCTCTTACTCCCCACTATGAAAATCAGTTATAAAAAAGATTTTTATATAATGTGTGTGTGATTTCTGTTTTTTTTTTTTTTTTTTTTTTTTAGAGACGTGCTGGAAGCCGTTCAGATTATTGAAGAGGACGCAGGTGAACAACTGAACAATTGTCACCTACGTTGCCGTGTGGAGGTTTGCGGCAACAGTAGCGGGACAATAGGAGCCAAGGTGGAAACCCGCAATTTCCATTTTATATGGGCTCCGCAAGTTCAACACCTGCGTTCAGCCACCACCACCGCCACCACCACCACCCCCACCACCACCACCACCACCACCACCACCACCACCACCACCACCACCACACCACCACCACTGCAGGAACCTCCACCAGCACTTCGTCGCTATTATTGAATAATAATTGTGTCGTAGTAGTCGACCATTCACCGCCGCCGCCGCCTCCACCGTCTTCTTCTTCTTCTTCATCTCCATTAACACAACCACCACCACCACCACCACAATCATCACAACCACCACCACCACCACCACCTCAGTCGGAGATAATAATCATTAGTGATGATGAGGATGAAGAAGAAATGACACCACCACAACCACCACCACCACCACCACCTGCAGCAGCAGCAGAAGGAAACGTAATCTATATTGTGGACGACGACGACAACGATGTCATGGAACAAAATGTTCAGGCATTGGTGTCGGAGTTGGACACAATATTGGACGACGGCGACATAAGCCTATGTCGCAATAATGTATTCATAGATTTAGATTTAGAGGAAATAATTAAGGAAGCAAGTAATAAAATATAAAGAAGCATTTATAGATATTGTATTTTCTTATTTTTCTCCTCTCTCTCTCTCTCTCTTTCCCTCTCTCCTCTCATATACACACACACACACACACACACACACACCTTACGTCACCTTGATTGTCCTCTGTGTTTTCACGGGGTTGGAACCGTCGCATGAGGCGGTGTGTTACTGTTGTCGTTACCGACGTCGCCGCCGCCGTCATGGCCCACATTACAATCCGGGGTTAAGCTGAAGGCTTAACTCCTTGAGGAAGTAGCCCCAAATCCATCGCTACTCCCGGTGACTACCACTCCATGACAAAACTGTAGTCTCCCGTTTTTTTTTTTTTAGATTTTAAACTTTTTTTTTTTGTAATATTTTTCAAGATTTAACTAGTTGCTGAGCGTAGCTGTCTTGTCTCGGTTTAGGGGAGAATTAACTCCGCGCCAGGGACCTGTGAACACACACACACACACACACACACACACACACACACGGGTTTAGGAGAGAATGAACTCCGCGCCAGGGACCCTAGGTTTAGGGGAGAATTAACTCCACGCCAGTGACCTTAAACTACAAACGTGCGAGCGCATACGCTAAGCAACGAGTAAATCGTAATAATATTTTGCGCTCCTCAGAGCGCATTTACTGTAAGCGTTATTATGGTGAGGTAATATGCACTTGAAATATGTACAGATATTGTCGTCTATAGTGATCGTCTCTGGTAATTCCGATACGTTAGTATGAAAGCGTCTCAAAAATTGCGCTTTTTCCAAACCTTTAGTAAAGACGGTAGAAAAAGGTTTTAACATCGCGCATACAGTTTTTTCGTCAAAAATCGTGTCACCGTCGTACCAATCGATACAGTGGTAACGCGTTTGAAGCCAGCGAGCAGTTTTCCTACTTTTTTCGTTCAATTTGTGAAAATCGTAAGGCGGCCGGAAAATTGTAACGCTGTACGAAAAGCGGCCGACTACGGCAAATTCTTTGACTATATACTCGCCCGCGTTGTCCACGAACGCGTGAAATTCAGCTACCGCTGACGTCGACGCTCGCTGCATATTTTTTGAACAATACTATCTCATCGTACAATCTATCCGCTTCGGGCAGTGTGCTGGATACAAGTTCGTCGCTGGCCAGACACTCAATGATGTAAGAGATCAAATCCTTTTCGTTATAAAACAGTTCTGCGAGACGCCGCGACACTAAAGGAACGCTGTCTTCGAACAATTTCCACTCGGTCGTGGTCAAAGAGACAGCGTGTTTGCCTGCTCCGCTGTGCAATTGAACATACCTCTTACCGAACACGTTCTTTACGACGACGTGTCCGACGCTAAGCGGAAATTTTCTGGTAGCCGCCGTCGGTGTTGCTACGGCTGCCGATATGTTCGCCAATTCCACCAGGATCTCGTTGAAGAGAGATTGCGTAAAGTAAGTGAATTTTTGACCGGCTTGCACTAATACGCCCAATTCGTGCGCCGCGTGTTGGAAAAGACCTGTAGCTATAAACTTTGTGCAATCCTTGTTTAGAAACAGTACCGATTTCAAGTAAATTCCCAACGGAAGGTTAGGCGGTACGAGGCGTTTAGTAGGAGAGCGCTCCACGTCCATACGCTCAGAACTCATGGCTCGTACTGAGCCGCGCAACGTTCAACACGTACCTCACTCACTTTCTCCCCTCCACTCCCTCTAAAAGCCTGCTATATTTTTAATGGCGCCTGTGAGTAGAGAATAGCTCATGTGTTTATCGTAAAAGATAATACAGTAGGCTGCGGTATTGTCGGGAAAATTAGCGGACGCCTCGATTTCTAATTTCACATCGACCGGTCCTGATCTAAAAGAGTCTTTGTGTTTGGAACAATCGATTACGAAAATCGGTGTTTTCTCTTTGAACGTCTTTAAATCGACACACGGTGCCGGTTCGCGACCGTAATAAGAATATTGGAATTCGCAGAATTTCTGGTACGCTAGCGCCGCACTACCCCGTACGCGTTCGTAAGGGTGAAAATGGGAATTTAGATGAACCCGCACGTCCGTAATGTTACAGTAATCGAATTCGGATGCGTCTTTACCGATTTTATTCGACCTATCCGTTTGAAAGACTAACGCTATGATCTGCGGCATTTGGTCTACCGTAGCGGTTTTAAGAACCCACGAGTCCTGTTTCACGGCCGACCACCAAGGTTTTACGATAACATCCCACCCGCGATACGCTATATGCGCCGTAATATTGCTTTGAATCTTTTTCAAAGTGTCCACCTCGTGCTTCCCGTCCACGGTAATGTGGTGTAACAACCATGTGATACCGGTAATTTCTACTTCCACATACGTCGCGCCGTCTTCGCTGTAAACGGCGTTCAAATCGGACGCCGACCGTAAGAGTACCAGTTCCTGTTTCACGTTGACCACTATCCGCCTGTAATCCTCGAAAAACCCCATCAACATTTTCAACGGTATGAGTACGGAAAATTCGTCTGTTACGCTGTCGGGGGATACGTACTTACCGGGACCCACCCAACCGGCATTCTTTAAATTATTTACCCTGTACTCGGGAGTGGACAGTAAGTTTTTAACCGTACTCACTATACCTAACTGCCTTGTACCATCCACTTCGTTTCCGGCAATCTCGTACCTGATATTGTCAA
Source organism: Callitettix versicolor (assembly GCA_022606455.1). Lineage (NCBI taxonomy): Eukaryota > Metazoa > Arthropoda > Insecta > Hemiptera > Cercopidae > Callitettix > Callitettix versicolor. The sequence goes on along the minus strand of JAJIZJ010000145.1, from coordinate 40,572 downwards.
ACAGAAACGCTACTCCGTTGTTAACAAATTTCACTGAGGCTTTGCTACCGTCTTCTTTTCTTCCCGACAACGTACCGGTAATGTAAAGCATACTCTCGTGCGGTAACGTCATTACATCCTGTTGGTTTACAGGTATCCGGATCTCATCGTTATTCCTGAACGTGCACGATGCGTACGGTTTATGATAATGATATTCTTTACCCGTGATCGTGTTATCGTACACGGGATGTCTTTCGAGCGCCAACATATCCATTATTGCGAAACGGTAATAATAATTTTAAAACCTAGAGATCGTAAAAACGTATATTTCTAGGTGTTAACACTCGTGTTTGTCCGCGGACTAACGTCGTGTCTATAAGGTTCTCTGTTAAATACAAGCCCCATATTATTAATATTATTATTCTTATTGTCGGCGCCTTAAATGCAATCTGATGGAAATAGTTTCGTTTCTGAAATCGACGAGGTCGCCGTTCTGATCCTTCAGACTCACGGTAAGCTTATGAATCGATTTCACGTTGACCGGTAAATATATTACCGTTCGCGGTATCTCGATAATCTTATAGCCCGGTGGTACTTGGGGATAAAACTCGTGTATAACGTGACTCTCTATTCCGTTTTGAAACGAACCCGAAGCTACGTTACATTCTATTTGTATTACGCTGACCTTGATGATGTCCACCGGCAGGTCGGAAACGTGCACTTGATCGCGCGCTAAAATTTTCTTTTCAAAACCTAGTAACGAGCCTATCGTCTGATGTCCGCTGAAATCTATTTCCTCCGAACAAAATATCTCCACCTTTAGCGTGTTATTATTCGGTTTCAAAGAAAATACGATGTCGGGATCTAGTTTAGATTTAATGTACTTTTCAATGTCTTCGATTTCATACGATCCCGTAGGCAGTTTTATTTTTAACGTTTCGTTTGCAATTGCAGCTGATGATAAATTTTCGTGTTCCACGACAGCAGCAACAGCGGTAACAGCAGTAGAGACTGTATCTGAAACCATTGAGCTTCTAGACGAATCTGTACGTTCAGCAGCAGCAGCAGCAGCAGCAGCATCAACGGGGGGAACCTGTAAAAGTTCTCTTTTCTTTTTTTTTTTATTAGTATCACTATGAATGCCGAGTATTTGTAATACCGATCGTTTATCTCTCGCATTATGTAACAATCGCAATTCGTTGTTAACGCCTTCTTTGATATTCGGTATAGAATTGTACGTAGCCAGATCGACTAGACCGATTTCCCATTGGTCGTCGGACACATCGATTGGCGGGAAAAAATCGCACGAGAGTGCGGAACTGTTTCCGGTCAAGCATATAGACATCACGACGTCAGAAACTTTAGACACAGATGACCGCAAACGACTGAGTTGTCGCGCTGATATCTCGTGTAATTATAGTGAATATTAGCTGTGGGACCGAAATATCTGGTAAGCTCTATCGGTGGTCTTAGATTACCAAAACTATCGAAATACTCTACGGTGTTGCCTCTCTTCTTATAACATACCCAGTGAGTACCGTAGCCGGACATGCTGTCCAAATTGACGATAGCCGATTCGTTTTTTAAAGGTTTACGCGGTAACGTGTCTCGCATGAAAACACCGCGGAATGAGACCACTCCCAAAAGATGAGCGTACTTTTCTAAATCCAGATTCGTCAACGGTCTGATCGGTATCGAACCGATCAGTATTTTTTTTTTTAGAAGTCCTACGCTTGCTGCAGCCACCGCCCTCCTTTTTCTTGTACGGTCTGAGATAAAGACCTTTACCTCTTAAACCGGAAATGAGTTGGTTAATAGTCCGTCGTTTTCGAACCGCCCTCTTCCTCCTTCTCTTTTTTCCACCCCCTAATTTCGCTTTCGCTTTCATAGCGGCCGCTACAGCGAGTGCGGTCGCACGTTCGCTCAATGAGGCGTCACTCGCTGTGACACGATTCCACGCTTGTCCGGCTAGACGATTGTCCGCTTCGCTACGCCTCTGTGAATCGCTGTAACGGCTGTACGCGATATCGTGTTCTTTGCACGCTTCGTCCAAAGGATTTATACCTTTATCGCCTCGAGCTAGTCTCTTACTTAATTTAGTTCCGGGACCGCAGTAGTTGTACGAAGGTATATGTAGTTCGACCGGTAACAAATCTATAGCTTTGTTTAGAGCTGACGAAACCAATCCACGACCTTTCCTAAGCACTCGTCGTTTACGACTGACACGTGTTGCACGTTTACCGACCATTTTAACACTGATTAATTGCGACTACATGTCTTCCTTTTAAGAAGTAGTAGAAGAAAAAGATGAGGAAACATAAAATATATCCGATAACATAGAGTACAAGTTTTTGAGACGATTCTCTTTCAAACAGACGATGTTCAATATTTTGAATAGATCTTGTTCGACGCGCACTACGCGTCCTTGAAATTCATTGTACCCGATCACGTTACCGTTGTGGAAAAATAAAGATTACCGTCCGTGTAGCGAAACGCCCCTTAAAGTTAAGCGGAACGCCTTGAAACAGATCCGCCGTGAGACCCGCGTAATGACAACCTCTGTCGTATTCCGAATACCTTAAAACACGAGAATTAAAGTCCATCAGAAATGTCTGTCCACGATTATTTGTGAACACTGTGTTTACAGGCGTCTTAACGACCATATTAGCCCAACCGTCGTAGGTGGATCTGTACCTTAGTCTCAAAGTCGGGTATTCGACGACGTATACGTGTTTGTTCAAAAACACGAGGATATCGTCGTTAGGGTTTTGCAAAATTGCCGTAATGTTGTGAGAACCGAGATACAGATAAGGCAACCAGTCTGTAATGAGTTCGGGTTCCACATTAGCACGATCTCGTATCGATTCGTCCAAACTCACTTTCCACACGTAATTCCCGTAAAAGAGGTAGATGTGTTTATTCGCAATCAATATTGTATTTATTTCGCGTCTGATTTTACATAGGTTAAACCTGGTCGAAACCGATCTGATATTGTCCGACTCGATAGTTTTTCTAGAAGCAGTAGTAGTTGTTTTTGTTGTTGGGGTTACAATAGTTGTCGTCGTTGTTGGTTTTGTCGTAGTTTTTGCTGTCGTTGTAGTAGTAGTAGTAGTTGTTGTAGTAGTAGTAGTGGTGGAAGGTGGCGGGGAGGTGGGCTTCGGGCCGTACAGAGCTTGTATATTTCGAATATCGGTCGGTGAAAGGTCAAACGCTGACAAATTTGACACGGTGTACGAAATTGGGTACATTACAGAATCGGAATCGCCGATATGATTTAAGCCGAGTGCGTGACCGATTTCGTGAACGAGTACCTGATAAAACGAAGTGTGAGTGTACGACGGGTTTGTCAGAGTAAAGTCCCAATTTTCATCGCTGTCAAAATGAATATCAACCTGCCTAGATTCATGTAGATTGGGCTTGAAAGTGTGCGCGAGAACGTGACCTTTACCGTCGAAATTATGCGAACACTGACTGCCCGTGGACATACGAAAATGGTCGTGTTCGCCGAACGATATGATGATATTCGGTTTTGTGGGATTCTGATTAAACGTTAAGGCGCAATGTCTGCTCCAGACGCCGAAAGCTTTCTGCACTAACCACCTGTACGAGCTCTTCTCGTACATATACCAAGTCAAAGTGTGAGTGTCCCAAACACGTCCGGTCGACAGAGAATCCGGTTCGTCTACATAACCGCAAAACTTTGAAGAAGTATTGTAATCTTGTGTCGCGACGCCAGCGACAAAGAAGAAGAAGAAAAACATGATCTTCATGTTTAAAAGTCGAATGCACGACTGACTCGCCGACGCTTAAAGTACCGACCTAAATACTATTTTCCCACACCTGACGTCAGTGATAAAATTGCTATGACCGATTGTTTAAGTAAAAGAAGAAGAAGAAGAAAATTTCGATTAATTGTTATTCTTCCCATACCTGGCGCCAGTGAGATAAAACATTCTGTTTAGGGTCATCGTGACTGTACCGTTTCCTTATTTCCTTAGCCAAAGAGATTAGTTCTTTGTGAATATTACTCATCGTACCAATCATTGCTTTATTAATCTCTATTTCTACAGCTTCGGTCAGCTGATTGTAAGTGACAGCGTCGTTATCGCTCGACCCTTGCCCATGTTCCTGATAGGCTTATATTCAGCATCAAAGTACCCCTTAACACCGCCACCGTTTAATGTGTTAAAGGCAACCCACATTTTAATGTTTTCTTCTTGTTTGTGTAATTGCTCGACATTGACAGCGTCAATAGGCTCCACACCTGCAGGTACGTTTGTGATTCTTTTACTGTTTGCGTTGAACATATCACCGGTCGGCAGTCGAGTAAGAAAAAGCGTATTTTGCGTAAGAAAATCTAAATTGACAGCGTCTTTAGCTAATACAGGTTCCGCTACGTGACCGAGACGTTTATTCTGTAGATGCCAGCTGTTACCGCTTGTAACGCTTATTACGCGATTGTCAACGTACGATTTTGTAACAGCATCATTTTTAGCTGCGGGTGTTTTAACGTTACTAATAACCGACCCGCCGGCGTCAAATTTTCCCTCACCACCACCACACCACCATCTTTCACGAGCATGTTTTCCTTCGCGTAACGAATGTTGATCGCATCTCCGTCCAACTGAGGCGGCCCTACATTACTTAATCGAAAATTTTCAAACGAATAATTATCGACTAGTTTAATGGGGATTAAAGATTCTAAATACTCTTTGGTCACGGCGTCATCGTCGGCTGTCGGTCTGGCTAGACCGCCTAAACGAATATTTTTCGCGTGATATTTCGCAATCACCGGGTCGAATGTTAAACACTGTTTCTCCATGGTACCTAGATTTACGGCCGAATCAGCGTCGTCAGGCGTGTGGACATTACGTAACGCTTTGTGTTTCATATCATAATCTCCGTCCGATGTTAGAGTAAAACCGACCCCTGGGGGTCCTCGTCGTGCCGCATTATCACCGATTCCGCCACTATAACGTCCAAACTTGTCGACACTCATCTTATCAATGCTCGTATTTTTCTATTTCCTAAACCTTTTATAAGTCCCGCCTCTTTGAGTTCTTCTATAATAGACGCTATTTCGTTTGCGTGACCCGTGTGACCTGCGTCGTGGGACATCAGCAAAAGTCTTAAACGGTCGCACAATTCGTTAGGATCGTCCCAATAAGCGTACTGGTTGTGACCTTGTCCTTGTTTAACACCGGTTTTCTTGTTTTGTTTTGCCGGTGGAAAGAGGTACTGTATAACTTGTTTGTATTTATCAGCTTTCGGATTACGGTTGACCGGCCCGTTGGGATTGTATTTTTGCAGGTGGGCGTTTGTCTGTAAGCAGATATTCTTATACGTAACAGCGTCGTCCGTTGTGTATTCTTCGGGATTCTTCATAAAGAGTAGTTCGTATAGACCGGGCGTACCTTTATAGCTAACACCATCGATAATTATGTCCGCGTCATCCGTAAATTGGATCGCCTCTGAACCGACCATTACAGAGTCGTTTTCGATTCGCGGCCCGTATAAATGATCGATTTTCTTTTTCTTCGATGTGTCGGTAATCATTTCCATCATGTATTTACGTACAAGAGGGTGTTTGAATTTGTCGTTTATCCAAACCATCGACTCTCTGCGTCCTTGAGGTGTGGCTACTAAACTAGCAACTACACTGCTCGGCGTATCTACAGTATCAAGACGGGGAGAAGAAAAATTAGATCCTGAAGTTTCCGCAATCACAGGTGTGTCCAAAAATTTCGGAAAAGAAGTTTTTCTCCTAGGTGTTGATGAAAGAGGCGTCGCCGTAGAAATTGAGGACATTTCTCCTGCCTCTCCTTCTTCTTCTTCTTCTTGTTTTTCAGTTTTCAAAAAGGGAATCGTTGCAGTCTGTGACGCATCTTTTATTTTTGTCAACTCCTTAATAATAGGTTTGTATTGCCTAGTCAATTGTACGTCCATATCGGCATCACCGAATTTCATTTGCATATATTTTCGCTTCAACGCGTCTCTCAAACGTTCGATCTCGAGGGTAGCCAGATTACCTTCGGTTAACGTCATATTGCGAAATGATCGACTACACAAAGATGTAACGTTATTTATAAAAAATAATAATAATTATAAACGCTATCATGGTAACTCTACCGACCTAAAGAAGAGCGGAAACTTTTTCGCCGTCACCAGATATTTTATAATGTCACCGACCGACGCGTTCAAAAATTTTTTTCCTTCTTCCCAACGTAGTCCTCTGAAATAACTGTACGTGGTGTTATCGAAAAACGGAATCCGCATAGTTTTACGCGTGTCTGTGAAAATAAAGGTTCGTTTCACGTTATCACGCCATTCCGGTATTTCGGCTACCATAAGATGATCGTCTCTCGGCGTATTCTGCATGTACTCTTTAAGGTCGCGTATAGGTCGAAGTGACGTGGAGGAGGAGGATAGCAGATAGGAATTCAATAAAAGAAATTCGTCTACATTCGCACCTGTATATTCGGACCATATTTCCAAACGTCGCGGGTCAACGACCTTGTATCGGTGTCCATCGTAGGATAAGCCAAAGTTTTCGCACTGTTCCACCACGGTCGGAAGAGCGACTTTAAGAAATTCTACTGTGAACATACCTTGGGCTTTATTGTTCACCGCCTCGAAATTTTTACCTCTTCTATTGAGCGGTAGTAGCGGGGTTTGAGTGCCAAACTTTACGTTATAACTCACGTCTAACACGCACTTTGACGCTGTGATCAACCTATACGTTTCGACAGGCCCTCGAATGGGTATAGTCTTTTCCGTAATGACGACACATCTGGATGCACTCGGAAAATAACAGCCGTACTGTAGCATGTCCAGGTATACTTGAGTGAACGCCAGATCACCGTGACCTGGTCTGAGTGTGCGATTGAAAAGGTCCGGGAACGGTCGAAAACGTGAGAGTAGATTTTGAGGGTGACGTACTGTACCGTTCAGCATGTGTTGGTTGTATATTATCAATTCGAACGGGACTCCACTTTTTTCGCACTCGAACAAAAATTTCACCCAAATGTCCCTGTTGTAGATACGCGAAGCACCGCCCGTTATCATCAAAATCACAACCGGAGGAAGACTCTTACTGTAATTGCCACGCCTTTTATGACGCCAGCAGCGTCGATTGAATACGTCACCGTGTCTACCCGATCGGCTGCAATAATTTCCGCAAAACTGTTTCCTATCCGCGTAATACCAAGCGCATAAATTGGACTTTGGGCAGCGGAAAGAGTTCTTCGCGTATGGCGCTATGTCGTTGTAAGTGTATATTCTCATTGCAAGTCTTTTACAATACGGTCGAATCCTATTCTATATCTACCTTCTTCTATCTCGCTATCTTTATCTATTACCAAAAATCCGTGTTTCTCTTTCCAAGCAGCGGCGCAAATGTCTTTGAAAACACAGAAAGTAACGTCTGTATTCACGTGATCGTTGTAAATGTGTCTCAAATTGAGATCGTCCTGTTTAAATACCGCCAACAAATTGGCGTTGTCGCGCACCAACTGTTTCGGTATTCTACTGTACGTTTGACCCAGATAGAACGAGTCTATACTGTTGTGGCGACCCATTGTGAAATATTTACGTATATTGTCGTGTTTTTCGCACGCTATGTCGTCGAAAACCATCACAGAGTCCGGCTCGGCTTCGCTAGGGTCAATGACACTTTCGTTATCAGTATAGGCAAAATACCCTATACCCGTATCGGAGGTGAAAACCTTTTCCAAAAGTTTATATTTCGCCTGATGCAGAGATTTCGAAAACACGTACACGTTCGCGAATCTCAAACCGTTTGGGTCGAAAAGTAAATTGAATAGGACATTAGTTTTACCGCAATTCGACGGGCCACAAATAATACACCGTATAGTGTTAGGCAACAGCGAGCTATGACGCTTACCAGCACCACCACCACCATCACCTCTGCCACCTCCACCGGCAAAGATGTCAAAATTTGATATAACCAATTTTTGCCGCGAGTTCTCGATACGCATCGCGTTCGTTTAACACTGATCGCGTTCTACGCGCGTATGTCTAATAAATAGACACGCCAAGTCTGGAGGAACGGGAAACGGAAGCGTGGTATCACACGATAAGATTACGCTTATCTATCCAGGAATTGTGAGTTTTGTCGAAACCTAACCACTTTACAAGCACTTTGTTTCCTTCGGATCGCAATATTTTCTCTACAAAATAAACATCGCCCACTTTAGACTTGCTAATTTCTTCGGCGTAAAATCCACCTTTCAGTATTTCACCTTTCGAGTCTTGTAATATATACGTAGTCGGTGTAGTGGGGACAACTGCGTATATCGAGAAAATCTCGTTTGTCCAGTTCGGTAAATAACCTTTGGCAAATGTTTTCTTATACTTTGAAATTCGTACTTTATCGTCTACCTTATACACCGTTGCCGCGGGCAATTCGACATCCCCCTGACCATTTACTCTCTTCAACAACATGTTTTCGTGTTTTCGTGTCACTCGACCAGGTTTCATACCGGTAGTGCTATGCACAGTATTATTATAAGATCTCACCACCGATTTTAATAAATCGACCCATTCGTAAGTACCGCGCGCGGTAAATTCGCGCCACATTTTCGTTTTCAGAGTTCGATTAAGTCTTTCCACAATGGACGCTTTCTTGTCCGTATAGGTAGTGTAATGATTTATACCGTATCTTTTCATCAGTTTACTCACGTGAGCGTTAAACCACTCTTTACCCTGATCGGTTTGGAAATTGCGCATACTGTGTTTTTCGAGTATCGGTGTCAACGCTGTGGCTACTTCGAGTCCGGATTTTGTTTTCAACGGCACGGCTATAGCGAATTTCGATAAACAGTTTATCATAGTCATAATGTATTTGTAGCCGCCGTTACCCTTTGCGTAAGGTATCATTTCCACCAAATCGGCTTGATACAAGTCGTCGACACCTTTTAGCGTGACACGACGCGTTTTGAAATTTCTTCGAGCCTGCTTATGCAGCTCTTTAGCTAAATCACGTCTAACGCTACCTTTACCGCTCATGACCGAATAATGCCGCGCCAATTGCGCGTGAGAAGTCTTTATATCCCCTTTCGGGGAAAGGGGTGGCCCCATCCTTCGCCACCCCCACGTGGCATCCATTCCAAAACAAAAATACCTATTCCATTGCTGATGCCTCCGTACACGTTTTACCGACTTACTTTTTTTTTGTTGTTTTTATTATAGTAGTACTTTCACCTTGCGGGCTATCACACCACGCCAGAGGGACATTCACCCTTACGGGTTTTTATACCACGTCAGATGGGCATAAGCATACAGGTTTACGGGAGATTATTCTCCTCGCCAGGGACCAACACACACACACACACACAACAAAAACAACAAAAATAAGAAAGTGGGTAAGACTATATTCAAACAAAACAACAAAAAAATGTATTTTTAATAAACGCACTCTCTCTAGCTCTCTCTCTCTCTCTCTCTCTCTCTCTCTCTCTCTCTCTCTCTCTCTCTCTCTCTACTCTAGACACACTTTATGCCCGTAGGGCAGTGTGTCATATTTACCGTACCTTTTTCTTTTGCTCCGGTTACTCTAAATGTTTTTGATTCGCGTACTGTAATCACTTGACGATCTTTAGTACGACGGATCTGATTATTGGTGACGGTGATCGGGTCGGAATCCTCATTTAGCACCATACGTTTTAACGAGTCAAAATTTACCGAACCGGAAGTGCGGAGATTCAATGTCAATCCTTTCACTTTGCACACGGTCACCGGCTCGTCGGGGTACTTTGTCGACAGAACTTTGTAACCGTAGATTTTAGGTCCGCCGGAAACAAATTCTGTGATGTACGAGCCGTGACCGTATTCAAGTAGTTCGTCTGTCATCTGTCCCAAGTAGTCCCCTGTCTCGATTTTATGTTTTCCCTCTACGTATATAACGGAATCAGTATCATAATAAACAGTCTGTCTGTCAAGAGCGTCCAAGTGTTCGTACAGTTTTAGTCTAGCCTGGGCCGTGGTAAAAGCAGCGAGTACGACGTTGACTGTCGGCAAGACTTCGCAGACGTCTTCCGCGTACTGCCAATTCACTACGACCACGTCTTCGTTTACTTCCTGTATGTTGTTAACTTGGACGGACGGACTGACCAGCAATTTAAAAAGTTCCGTCGGTTGTCTGACTATCGCCGTCTTAGTCTGATTCTCTCTCTGGCCGAACTTACCCCAAAAGGAATTCAACATGAGTTTGGCCAGCGAGCGGCGACCTTCGTTTTTTTTCTACCTTATTCTCGTCTAGTCTGACACCTCGGCTTCGAAATAGTCGTTCACGTACTTTGTGCGGTCCTCGTCCGTCCGACACCATTCCGGATAACCTGACGCCTCTTGTTTAATTTTTAAAAATGTATTAATAAAGTCCGTAAAAAGTCCACCACCCTCCATATCGAATTTCGCCACTTCGTACTGCCATAGTTCGTGCATTTCCACGATTACATAATCTTTGTCTATGGCTTTACGAATCTCGTCCATAGTCCACGTCCCCGTCAGTGTCCGTTCGTCCACAGTGTGTCGGCAGTCTGACGAATTCAAAGTCTCTCCGCAAGTGCGACATAAAATGAACATCAATTTCTGATGCATTTTCACGGGCAATACGGGGTGGTAAAGTTCGCGAGGGGGTAGAATGGTACACTTTAGCAAGCCGTCGGCATTCGTGCCCACCTTTCTGCCTTCAGCGTTACCTACGTGTACTGTAGGGTGTCCTACAGGGTACTTACCGTACTTGCAGACCCACGGGTATAGAGAGCACACGTCCACGTAGTGGATTTTTTCACCCTCTTTACAAGCACGGTAAGATTTCACATTACCCGTACGACCTCCGAAAAACGCGTCTCGCGGGTTTAGGGGTGCGCTGTTAATTACGGGATGACTTTGAGGTACGCCGTTTCCTTTTGCATCGCCCTGAACTCGCACTCCCACATCTCGACGACCGCGGAGACTTGATCGTGCTGGCGAGAGAGTTTAGCTGTTTTCGCTTTAGTTCTCTCGAGACGGGCGTTAAACGTGTCCGACGGGTCATCCTCAAGGGGGCTTTCTCGACCGTAAGGAAAACATTTCGGACATCCGTGCCAGTAGCACCTGTGAAATTCGTACACCGTCTTGGTATCAGCGCACAAACCGTCCACTTTAACGCCGGCGATCTGTTTTTCCTACCTCTACCGGCGTGATCTACTCGGATCCCGTCTTGATCCTCCACCCATGTCAACCACTGCAGTGCGACAAGTGATTGGGTGTCGACCAAACGGTACCCATTTTTCGGCACAATTCCAATAGTGTTGGGTTTAAGAAAATTTCGTCTAAAGGCCACGTTACAAGCGCTCGCTATAGTCACGGCTTCAAGGAACGGATCTTTTTTTTTTTTTTTTTTTTTTTTTTTTTTCGGCGAAAACCGTTCGGGTTATCATCGCCGTAACGAAAATGAAAGTACATAAAACAAAATTTAAACAAACTTTTACGTAAGAATAAAACAACAACAACAAACTATAACATTAAAATAAATTAAAAATTTAGATAACAGGTATAGATTATATTACACTTAAGAACTAAATAACAATAAATAATCAATAAAATTTAATAACATTTCTTAAAACTATGCATAAACATAACAGAAATAAAGCTTTTAGATAAAATAAATAAATAAATAACACAAGAAATAACAACTATATAAATTAAATTTTATTTAAAACATTCAGACGATGAAGGAAGTCTAGAACCCGGTCAACGGCCGAGGCACTATCTCCCAACATCGTCTGCAAACAGTTGCTCAGACCACACATAAAACGCATTATTTTGGGAAACCATCACAATCGAGCAATATATGTCTTATTGTGATGGTTTCCACAGAACTCGCATTTAGGTGGGTCCCCGCGTCCCATCAGAAATCCATGCGTTAACATGGAGTGACCGATGCGAAGGCGGGTGATCACCACCTCTTCTCTACGACTTGCACGTATTGACGACCCCAAGGACGAACAGTACTTTTAATTACCCTCAATTTGTTACAGCTTGTAGCTGCCCATTCATTTTCCCACTGTAGAAGAATTAAATGTTTTACGTGACAAAGAAAGTCAGACACTATTACACGTTCAGTGCATGGCAGCATAAAAGTTGCTTCTTTGCCGCATTATCCGCTACAGTGTTTCCTAATATTCCACAGTGACCAGGAATCCAGATAAATGATACTTTGCACCTCGTAGTTCAAGTCTATGGACAGAGCACAGAATATCTTGAACCAGAGGGTTTACTGAATACATATCCCGGATTACCTGAGGGCACTTTTTGAATCAGAACAAACTACGAAATGCAAACTATCGAATTCAATAGTGTTCAGAGCCTTTAAGATGGCAAAGAGTTCGGCTGTAAAGACACTACAAGTTGAGGGTAATCCATACTTATACGTTTCGTCCAGTGAGTAAAATGCGCACCCAACATTGTTATTCATCTTAGAGCCATCTGTGAAAATAAATTTAGCAGATGGATATGAACTAGTCAGTCGAAAAACTCACGTTGATACACAATGTTAGGAGTGTTGTCTTTCTGGTATGCACACAAGGAGAAATCAAAGGTCGGCATATTGATTTTCCACGGAGGGACAAGACAAAAGGACCTTTCAAACATTGGGGGTAGTTCAATACGTAAGTCATCAAAAATACGGGAAGTTCTAATACCAAGAGGAGCAGTAGCATTCGGTCGAGTTTCATACTGTCGCACCAATTGATTTTTGAAAACTGTATTAAAAGCAGGGTGCCATGGTTTAGATGATAAATTGCTTAAATAAGTTAACTGTAGTTTCTGTCTCCGTCGAGAGAGTGAAGGTTCCCAGCATCGGCGAGAATACTCACGACGGGACTTGAACGGAAAGCACCAGAAACAAGGCGGATTGCAGAGTTATGGACGGGATCTAGTTGCTTTAAAATCGATGGTCTAGCAGATGAATAAACAATGCTGCCATAATCAATTCGCGAACGAATTACGGCACGGTAAAACATCAGCATACAGGTCCTATCAGCACCCCATCGAGACCCACTAAGAACCCTCAACATATCCAGGATTTTATTACATCTTAATTTTAAATCACGCACGTGAGGGCTCCACGAGAGCCTTTCGTCGAGTATTAGACCCAAGAATCGAACGGATGGAGAAGTCCGAAGCTGTATACCATCAAGATATAACGACGGAGCCTGGATCTGTCGACGGCGACTGAAAGCAATACACTGAGTTTTAGCAGCGGAGAATTTAAAGCCAGTAGTTCTCGTCCAGTTCTGCAACCTATTTATTACCAGCTGAAGGGATCTTTCAGCTGTTGCCATGTTTCTGGTGCTTACGTAAATAGCAAAATCGTCTACAAAGAGAGAACATCTGACAGGGGACCGTACGTTAGACGTTATGCTATTGATTGCAATAGCAAACAGAGTAACACTAAGTACACTCCCTGTGGAACACCATTCTCTAAGTAGAAGCGATCTGATAGCGTATTACCAAGACGCACCCTAAAATACCTATTACTAAGGAAGTTTTGGATAAAATACAGAATCCTGCCTTGTATACCCCATGATTTTAAAGTGTTCAAAATTCCCCTTCTCCAAGCCATGTCGTATGCCTTCTCTAGGTCGAAAAACAGCTACTAGTGTTTGACGCAAGAGAAACGCATTTTGTATTGCAGCTTCCAAAGACACTAATTGATCCACAGAACATCGTCCTTGCCTAAAGCCGCACTGGTCTTTGCAAAGTAAATTGTTGGTTTCCAAATACCAAACAAGGCGACGATTTACCATTTTTTCTACCAGCTTGCAAAGAACGCTGGTAAGAGAAATCGGACGATAGCTACTTGCATCAGTTTTATCTTTACCTGGCTTAAGAATAGGAATTACTATTGCTTCCAACCAAGCGTCAGGGAAAGTATGTTCATCGAATATACGATTGTATATCTCGAGGAGGGCAAGCCTACCTGACGCTGGAAGGTTTTTGATCATGGAATATACGAGGTTGTCAGACCGGGAGCTGTGTCCTTCGTTGAAGACAGTGCAGATTCCAGCTCATGCAGAGTAAACAGCCTATTAAGAGGAGAGTCGTCAGAAATACCGATGGTGAACGGCAATGGTTCCACTGCACTTTTGTATTTACGAAAGGCAGCGTTATACGCCGTAGAACAGGAATAGCTAGCAAAAGATGATCCTAATAAATTTACAATATCGGAACACTGAGAAACTAACTCTCCATTCGGCCGTTTAAGACCCATCAACTCCGTTGATGGAACACGGCCAGATATAGAGCGCAGTTTCTTCCAGACGAAAGATGTTGGCGTTGTTCTGCATATTGTTCCGATATATTGCGACCAAGATTCCTTTCTACTTTGTCTAAAAATTCTTCGAGCTTTAGCTCTAAGAATTTTGTACCGCTCAAGATTTTCATCTGTCGGGCTTTTGTTGAATATCCGTAGTGCTTTTCGGCGTAGACGCAAAGCCTCCTTACAGTCCTCGTTCCACCAAGGAACAGATGGACGAGGTGGGTTTGCGGATGTTTTAGGATAACATCCTGGCTACATTTAAAATCGTACTGGTGATTTTCTTGACCACTGTGTTAATGCAGTTCACATCAATGTCTGGAGGTACAAATCTTTTTGTAAATTCTTCCCAATTTGCCTTTTTTAAGGATCCAACGCGGCAGGCGTCGTTGCACATGAGGTAAAGTACAAAATGAAATATTAATGGGATTATGGTCACTGCCATACAGATCTGGTAACACCGACCATTCAAACTTTGTTGCCAAAACTGGACTACAAAATGACAAATCGACAACTGTCCATCCGCCAGTAGATGCTGATAAATGAGTCGGGGAACCGTCATTTAGAGACACAAATCTAAGTTTGACCGTATTCCTTCGATTCGTAATCCCCTTGAGTTACAGGATAAGGAACCCCATGAAGTATGGTGAGCGTTAAAATCACCTGTCAATAAAATCGGTTGTGGCAACTGAGATATTAAATCATATACTTCATGATGTTGGAAATTGTAACTAGGCGGCAAGTAAAGGCAACAGACGGTAACTTTGAATGGAACGGTAATCTGAACGGCAACAGCTTGTAAAGGAGTTATTATATTGACAGATATGGACTGGACAGAGTTGTGAACCAATATGGCTACACCACCTCTGGCTCTTTCCTCAGTGACGAAATCTGCTCTGAAAATAGAATAACCCCTAAAATTGAAGGTGTGGGATTCATGCAAGTGCGTCTCTTGGAGACAAAGTATTAAAGGCGATGAATCTCGCACAAGAACTTTGAGATCTTCCATATGGCTTCTTATCCCATTAATATTCCACTGTACCACATTGTTATTAATTGGAAATGCAGACATTGAAGTAAAATAAATTAATATAGCAGCGGGTTCTGTTCGTTTTTGTCATGTACAACTTTTGATTTATCAGAGTCTACCGACATCGAATCACTACTGTGATTCATGTCGGACTCTGTAGATACATTTGTTTTGGCAGAAGTCGCTTTTGATACGGCTTCAGTTTTAGTTTTAGTTTTTTTAACTTGCTTAGAGGTATTTTTAACTAATTTCGTATCCGCATCCTTAGACCCAACTACTGGTGGGTATGTATTTGATTTTTTTAAAAGTAAGCAAGTCCAGGAGAAACAGACTTTACTGTCTGTTTTACCACTTGTGACTTAGTTCGGACCATCATTTTTGAAGCAGATGGAACTGCTTCAGGAAGAGTAGGTTTTGAAGATTTAGTCACAAGTGACTTTGGAGCTTGATTTTTAGAGATTTTCGACTGATTTTCTTTAGAAGAGATAGACATAGATTGATCAGATGTACTGGAAGCAGGAGTGGTAACAGTTGAAATTACGGATAACAGCTGAGCTACTTGCTCAGTCAGTGCTTTAACAGTTTTAGTCAGTTCATCGCAATTTCTACATGAGGTCTTGCTACTAGACGCGACCGACGCAAACGACTTACCCTCAATTATTCTGGAACTTTTGAATATTTTTTAGCTTCTGAAAATGAAACTTTATCCCTTGCCATGATAGTCAAAACTGCTTTCTCGTCCTTATACTTGGGGCAGCTGAAGGAACGAGCCGGATGATCGCCACCACAATTGGAACACTTTGGGTCATCCGTGCAATTGTCACCACCATGGCCATTCGAACCACAATTACCACATATTTCGGGCTCTCTCTGCATGTAGATCTCACGTGTCCAAACCCCTGACACTTAAAGCATCTTCTCGGGTTTGGAACGTAAGCTCGAACAGAAAGCC
This sequence comes from Callitettix versicolor, assembly GCA_022606455.1. Classification (NCBI taxonomy): domain Eukaryota; kingdom Metazoa; phylum Arthropoda; class Insecta; order Hemiptera; family Cercopidae; genus Callitettix; species Callitettix versicolor. The sequence continues at coordinate 24,291 of JAJIZJ010000145.1, read as the reverse complement.
TTTGATATCCGGCAAATATATATTCCGGGATTGTGGGTTTACCAAAAGTCAGAATGAGGGAAGCAGTTGGTACTTTTTTTCCATTTTCATTACGCAGAATGCGATAAACATCCGTAACTGACTCTGATGCCAACTCAGACTTTATCTCCTCAAGGTCTAGGTGGAGGAGATCTCTGCACGTTACCACTCCTTTAGCAAAATTCAAAGTTCTGTGGGGCTCCACAGAAACCTTGATCCGATCAAAAAGGAAGACATCTTTAGGAGCGACAAGCTCTGCTTGTCGCTACTAGTCTGAACTAACAGCGTACCATTTTGTAGCTTCCTAATAGACGCTACAGGACCTACTCTTCCAACGATAGCCTTGTTTATGAGGAAAGGAGACACTTTCGATAGGTCGGACCCTTCCTCAGAATTTCTAAAAACTAAAAATCTAGGAGAAGGGAGCTGAACAACTGCAGCACCCATCTCCTTTTCTTCCATGTCAATACTCCCACTGCTACTTCAGACCTGTCCGACGTAGTCGAACGAGGCCTCTTTAACACATTTTTGGCGTTTTGTTTTTTTGTTCCATGCTTTGTTTTGCCGAGCGATTCATGAATGAAGACTTTCGAACAACTGGCACAGGGTGCACCCAAACGACCACCAGCAGCCCAGGATACTCGAACTAAAGCGAGAACCCCAATAAAAAAAAAAAAAAAAAAAAAAAAAAAAAAAAAAATTGAAAATGAAGAAAAAAATGGGGACCTCCAGATATCCTGGAGCCGAAATACACGGTCTGTCAGCACTCCAGAATATTTTAGGAATGGGTTCCGGTACATAGTTACGGTTCCCCAAACCCAAGTACCACTGGCAGCCGCTCTCTATATACTCACAGAATGCAACCATTTGTTTCGATAGACCCAGCTATGGGCTCCGACATCCATAACTCAACATTCATGCGCTTGCCAAGCGCCTATAGGCTGCTCGGTTCCAGAACCTGTCCCATCAGAGGTCCTCGGCAGTGCTAGGCACACATCAGGTTCCACATACTTGGCCCTGCCAAAGGAAACCAAGCAGAATTGCCACTCCCAGACGTAACGGAACAAGCACAGCAAATCCCTAAATGTATGTGTTAGTGTGAAGTGTTTACATCATAAGTGTAGTGCTGTAGTGTAAGTATCTGCTAGACTCAGGTGCCGCGAGGTTCGTCTAGGTCCTCTCACTAGGTGCAGCTAGTCTGCACCCCTCTGCGGGTGTGTATGTGTTTGTGTGAGAGAGTGTGTTTGTGGATCTTATGTGTTGTGTGTATGTGGAGTAAATGAGTGAGAGTAGAATGAGCTAGAGGTATGGTGGGGTCGCTAAGCCCATCAGCTGCTCACTTCAGCTGCCTCCGCCGGCAAGGAACGGATCTACGTTGCATTCTTGCAAAAACGATGCCCTGAACTTAATGCACGCTTGTGCTAGGATATCAACGTCGGAAAGGCAGTATTCGAAAATTTCCTTTTGGAAATCGAACACGTAATCGTTGCGCACTTGCTCGTCGTGCCATTTCAAAAACTCTTTGTGGTTCTTATCGAACATAGAGTCGGGACAGTAATATTCTTTGGACGGAATGGGGCCTACGTAATTTTGATTGGCCATCGTGTTGAACAGGTGAGGAAAGTAACCTTTCTTTTTTTTCCGGCGGTAAATCGAAAGCTTTGGGGAGTTTGGACAGCGCCATCGGCATGTAATTTAGAGAATCGATAAATTTTACGTTATCAATTTCCATGAGGATGACCTTGCTACCGCGTGTAATCAAGCTAGGGGTAAATTGAGTCTGTTCGAGAACGTATTTCAAGAGGAATTGAAAATCGAACGCTTGACCGTTGTGCGCAATGACGCACACTTTTTTAAACGTTTTGCGAACCTCCATTACGTACTTCATAAAACAGTCGACTGGTTCTTTCGTAAACACTCGCGTTCGCGCCTCGCACTGAGAACAGTCTTCTGACGGTTGGTTCACGCATTCCCAACAGTATTGCTTAGAGACACACAAATTCACTCGGTGCACCTGAGCCGTGTCGAGAGTTTCGTCTTGGCGCGTTTCTAGGTCGAAAAAGATAAATAGAAAATCCCTGACTATTGGTTTTCTCACGTCGACGCGCATGTAACAGAAATGACCCGCGGGCCTGTATTCCTTACACAATTTGCAATAGATTTCACCGCAAACGTGAGCGGTTTTCCGTTTTTTGGTTAAAATCAACTTTTTACATTCAGGGCACTCCTGTACGGACTGACAGACGCTTCCAGTGTGCGCGATAAAACAATTTCTATTTTTAAATTGACGATTACAGTCGCCGCAGTAGACGGTACCGCTATCGTCTTTTTCGCACGGTGGTGATCTTTTGCACGAGTTGCACTGTGCAGAACACCTGTGCCGCTCTCGATGGTCGAAAGGAGTGTGGCAGGTTTCACAATAATAAGAGCATGCGAATGCAGCCGTTAAACTCGTGATTACATTATAATGTCCGTTGTGAAATATTAAATTTATCTTGTAGGGCGCGTTCTGCACATGGCCCTCGAAGTAAATATCGCGACCGTGGTTACCGTAGTTGTACACTGTAATTTTGTAATCCGCGAGGAAATTTTGAAATTTTTGCAACTCTACCACCCCGGCACCTGCGTCTCCGATTTCCACATTCGCGTCAGTCATCAGTTGTCGTGCCCTGAGAGTCTGTCGCTTACCTCTATCTTGTCTGACGGCTTTGTAATCCGGGTCATTGTCGGCGTGAGCCTTCCCTACTACGAGTGAGCACGGTAGACATAAGGAGTCGTTGTTTTTAATCACCACGATTCCCCTTCTACCGTGGCACTCTTCGTCAAAACTATTGTAAAGTCCCGGTCTTACACGTCCGCGACCGACTGGAACTTTTACTTTAGTGCATTCGACTTTGAATGTGTCGCTGGTGGTAAACGTTTCCGCGTTACTCTGTATTATACCCCCGAAAATATTCCATAGTATGTCAGGCGTTACTTCCGATGCCGGTCTGAAAGCTACATATCCGGGGTCACGATTTCTAAAATTTAAACTCGTCAACGTGAACCCCAGACGGTCTCTCTCAGACGTTGCGGCGGTCATGGTCTCTACTAATTCGGTCAGTCCCTGTTTGACCCATTGAATTTCATCCACACCTACGGGCGGTATATTGAATTTAAATGTTACTTTTGTTCCGTATAATCCAAATTTTTTCACGTACGTTTCTACTCTAGACACTATATAAGCGGACATATTATTAATATTATACGTAAGACTTAACTAATATTGCGCAAAGAGTGGGAGAGTGTTAGAGAGAGAGAAAGAGCCTAACAACGTACTTACAAATTGTTACGAAATAAAGTTGAGAAATAGTTTGTACAATTGTTGCTGCTTATTTGGCGACACCCGGCAAAATGATACAGGCGGTTCCGTCCCACTCGTTTATATCTGTTCGTTGTCGCTTGCGTCACGAATGTACCGATTACGTAATCGACCGGTTTTGAAATACATCCGGGTTACGTAATCGGCCGAGAATAATTACATCCGGTTGAGTCATCGACCGGAAGTGAGTCAACATACTTCCTGTTGCGTAATCGACCGGAAGTGATGTATGTACATCCGGTGACGTAATCGACCGGAAGTACGATATCCGATGACGTAATTTACAACCGGTCTTTTCAGTATATATAGCTTGAGTGTTCCGACGTTAAGTCATTCTGTTTTGTATCGTGCTACCTGTAGTGTACCAGTTGGGTATTTAAAGTGTGCAGTGTTGTTAGCAGCGGTTTACGTAGAACGTATTTAATAATATTGTGTCGTTATTGTGCATGTAAGTATGCCTTCATCAACATCGCCTGCTTCATCGATCGCTTCAACGGCGTTACTCCTATAGAATCTGTACCGATTCGATCATTGAAAATCGGTTTGCCATATGATATTGTAAGTGTGAGAATGATTCCTACTAAATATGGTACGTCTATACAAATTGATTTTCTTAATGAAAACGGATCGGTACAGAACACGTTTTTACCGAAACGATACGCCGACTTATTTTCTATGACAGAATTAAATGAACTAGTTTCTAAGAAACTTGTAGTAACGGACCACGTTGGTCAAACCGTAAAGTTACGCATTTAATAATTCCATTCGAAATTGTTAACATATTAGAGTGTTTGTGTGTGTGTTGCACAATTTAAAAAATATTTGTACCTTTTTATACAGATCCTGACTGTAGCTGTTGTCTCTCACTCTCTTCGCTCTCTCTCTCTCTCTTTTCTCTCACCTGTAATGGCGTTCGTTTTACGGCAAACACCAGTTTTTCGTAACGTGTTGGATTATTTAAGTGATAGTGACAAGATAAATTTTGCGATCGCTTTAAACGAAATGGATCTTCTGTTTTTAATAGCCAGAAACCGAGGCAGCCATCTTCTTGTGAACACAATTTTATTTACATACGGGCATTACATTTCTGAAAGTCTTTACGACTTATTTAGTGACAAAGAATGGGGTCTTATTTCAGGGTGTCCTCTTTTACCATTTAGTAGTATAAGGTCTTATAAAGACCGCGTACATTGGACTCGTTTATGTGTAAATCGAATTTTATCCGAGGCTCAAATCAGAGAATTTCAATACAAGGTAGACTGGGTTGCTGTTTCTTGCTACCAACATCTGTCAGAGGAATTCCTGCGGGAATTTCGTTTCGAGGTTTACTGGCCTTTTGTGAGCATGTATCAAACGCTATCGGAAAATTTCATACGAGAGTTTGAAACAATGGTGGACTGGTCGGAAATATCTTGTTTTCAAGTACTATCCGAAAACTTTATAAAAGAATTTGAATCCAAAGTCAACTGGATGTACATCTCCGCACGTCAAAAGCTATCTGAAACTTTCATACGGCAATTTCACTCGAAAGTCCATTGGTCGAAGATTTGCGCAGACCAAACTCTCTCGGAAGATTTTATAAGAGAATTTCAATTTTAGGTCAACTGGTCTGAAGTTTCATGCTATCAGAAACTTTCCGAGAATTTCATAAGGGAGTTTCATACAAATGTCGACTGGTACTATATCTCTTCACGACAGAATTTATCTGAAAGTTTCATACGTGAATTTCAAACAAAAGTCTACTGGTCGAAGATCTTCAATTGTCAAATATTGTCTGAAGCTTTTGTTAAAGAATTTAAAGACGAATTCGATAGATTCGCGTTACTCGTTCGCTATTTACAGGGGGTTGAAGAAGAAGAGGAAGAAGACGCAGAAGAAGAAGAAGAAGAAGAAGAGGAAGAAATCTAAATTACCGTATTACCATTTTGCGTGTATATATATACATTACATGTACATTACTTAAACGACACAGTGTTATGTGCTGCTAAAACTGTTACTATTATTATTATTATTATTAGTATTATTACTACTACTACTACTACAGAAACTATTGTAGCTCTTGTCGGTGTTAATCTCTTTATAACCGATGGAAGGTCAAGATATACATGTAAGTATAATCCAAGTGCGGTACATCTTTTATTACATCTCCGTTTTTCAACTTTGTAATTTTGTATTTATTTATTTCTTCATAGACCATTGACGCACCGGCGCCTGCTGTGTCCCCAACACCGTCGACGTCATCGATAGCGTCGTCTACTTCGACGTTCGTCTTCTTGTCTGCACCGTCACCACCACAACCACCACCACCATCACAGTCACAGCCCTCAGAGTCGTCGTCGACGAGTTTCACAAGGTCCTCAGAGTCGCCGAGTTTATTAAACGACGACGACAACGACAACTACAACGACGACGACGACGACGACGACGATGACGACGATGAAGTCGACAACGACACAGATGAAGGAATAAGAAGGGAAAGAAGGATCAGGAGACGCCGATCAATATCGTCATCCAGGAAACAGGATGACGGTCATGACTCTCGTAGTTGCAGACAATATTTCTCGACACGTTTCCTCACCTTTCTAGATCATCACAGATTAGAGTCTTCTGTTAGTATCCAATGTTTATACGATTTATATTTCCTAGTTTTTAGTTAAATTTGAATTTATTTTTATTTTTCCTTTACTTCAGTGTCACAGGTGTTCCAGCAGAGGTTTTAAATATGACGACCTACCTCCGGCGTATATTACGGTGCAAGCTATAACAGATATTATACATGATCTACGATTGGCCGTCTCTGACTTGGAAGACGCCTGCTCACGGCCGTGCTGTATAAACAACAGGACCTACGCCATACAGGTGTTTCAAATGGTTAACTGCCAGGTTGCACGAAGTTTTAATCGTGGATTTTCTTATCTACGCAGACACGGAGTTATACCCCCGGAGCAGCAAGTACGACAAACACGAATACCTTTTTTCTTTTTCTTTAAAAAAATACATTTTTAATTTTTTAACAATACTAACGGAGTTGCTATTGTTTCAGGACGCAAGCACTTGTAATAGTAGCAGTAACGTCAGACATACTTTTCGTTCATCCTGCCCTGTTTGTCTGGAGAATCCTCAGGAACACGCGCTCGTACCATGTGGACATGTTTTGTGTAAAGACTGTTTTCAAAGGATGACCACGTGCCCCGTTTGTAGAACGCGGATATCCCGTGTCTACAAATTATATTTTTAAGATTTTTTTAAATATATAATATAATCTCTCTGTGTCACACACACACACACACACACACACACACACACACACACACACACACACACACACACACACACACACACTTTGTGTTACTGTCATCATTTTTATTATTAATAGTATTATTAGTATTGTTATTAGTGTAATTGTAATACTCATGATGATAATAATAAAAAATGTCTAATACATTTCAACGTATTACTTTTTCTTTATACCACCTACAAAATCCTGTGCTCTAAGATTGATATTGTAAGTGCGCAACGTGTCGAAAATGGTTCCTGACACGTTGAAACAAGCAGAGGACCTTGAGTTTACTGCTACTGACTTACTGTTTATGTCGTCATACATATGCTAATATTGAGGCACATTACAAGTATATAAATATACATATATATATATATATATATATATATATATATATATATATATATATATATATATATATATACTATTACTAGGATTCCCATCCTAAAACTACAGGGTGCTCAGGTGATCACCAACGGCGAGTTATTAAATAAAAAGTACATGTGTGTGACGTAGGAGGTATGACGCCATTTGCCCACCAGCCGTAAACGTACGTGTTTGTGTGAGACGCAGTGCGCATGTGCACCAGCCGGCCACGTGACGTCGACGTAGAGGGTATGACGCAACGTCTTACCGCCTTTTTCTTTGTTACCACCACCACCAACACACAATCGTGTACAAACTAATTATACACACCATCGCACAGTCGGCGACCGCCGCCGAACAGAAAATGTAAAGCAATGCGCATGTAGGGGGTATGACGACAGCATCAAGTCAGAGGGGGTATGACCTCACGATTACCTCACACTACAACACGTCATCCAACAGAAACGCAAACATATACACGTCATCCTACCACATGGAGGGGACTAAGGGAAACACTTTTAACATTGAGACATACGGAGGGGAACATATGACGCTTTGTGGTGGGGGGTGGGCTATACTACCGCCCCTCCTACTGATGGGTCTTAAACGGCCGAATGGAGAGTTAGTTTCTCAATGTTCCGATATTGTAAATTTATTTGGATCATCCTTTTCTAGTTATTCCTGTTCTACGGCGTATAACGCTGCTTTTCGTAAATTCAAAAGTGCAGTGGAACCATTGCTGTTCACCATCGGTACTTCTGACGACTCTCCTCTTAATAGGCTGTTTACTCTGCATGAGCTGGAATCTGCACTGTCTTCAACGAAGGACACAGCTCCCGGTCCTGACAACCTCGTATATTCCATGATCAAAAACCTTCCAACGTCAGGTAGGCTTGCCCTCCTCGAGATATACAATCGTATATTCGATGAACATACTTTCCTGACAGTTGGTTGGAAGCAATAGTAATTCCTATTCTTAAGCCAGGTAAAGATAAAACTGATGCAAGTAGCTATCGTCCGATTTCTCTTACCAGAGTTCTTTGCAAGCTGGTAGAAAAATGGTAAATCGTCGCCTTGTTTGGTATTTGAAACCAACAATTTACTTTGCAAAGACCAGTGCGGCTTTAGGCAAGGACGATGTTCTGTGGATCAATTAGTATCTTTGGAATCTGCAATACAAAATGCGTTCCTCTTGCGTCAAACACTAGTAGCTGTTTTTTTCGACCTAGAGAAGGCATACGACATGCCTTGGAGAAGGGGATTTTGAACACATTAAAGTCATGGGGTATACAGGGCAGGATTCTGCATTTTATCAAAAACTTCCTCAGTAATAGGTATTTTAGGGGTGCGTCTTGGTAGTACGCTATCAGATCGTTTCTACTTAGAGAATGGTGTTCCACAGGGTAGTGTACTTAGTGTTACTCTGTTTGCTATTGCAATCAATAGCATAACGTCTAACGTACGGTCCCCTGTCAGATGTTCTCTCTTTGTAGACGATTTTGCTATTTACGTAAGCACCAGAAACATGGCAACAGCTGAAAGAACCCTTCAGCTGGTAATAAATAGGTTGCAGACCTGGACGAGAACTACTGGCTTTAAATTCTCCGCTGCTAAAACTCAGTGTATTGCTTTCAGTCGCCGTAGACAGATCCAGGCTCCGTCGTTATATCTTGATGGTATACAGCTTCGGACTTCTCCATCCGTTCGATTCTTGGGTCTAATACTCGACGAAAGGCTCTCGTGGAGCCCTCACGTGCGTGATTTAAAATTAAGATGTAATAAAATCCTGGATATGTTGAGGGTTCTTAGTGGGTCTCGATGGGGTGCTGATAGGACCTGTATGCTGATGTTTTACCGTGCCGTAATTCGTTCGCGAATTGATTATGGCAGCATATTTTATTCATCTGCTAGACCATCGATTTTAACGAAACTAGATCCCGTTCATAACTCGGCAATCCGCCTTGTTTCTGGTGCTTTCCGTTCAAGTCCCGTCGTGAGTATTCTCGCCGATGCTGGGGAACCTTCCTCTCTCTCGACGGAGACAGAAACTACAGTTAACTTATATAAGCAATCTATCATCTAAACCATGGCACCCTGCTTTTAATACAGTTTTAAAAATCAATTTTTGCGACAGTATGAAACTCGAGCGAATGCTACTGCTCCTCTTGGTATTAGAACTTCCCGTATTTTTGATGACTTACGTATTGAACTACCCCAATGTTTGAAAGGTCCTTTTGTTTTGTCCTCCGTGGAAAATCAATATGCCGACCTTTGATTTCTCCTTGTGTGCATACCAGAAAGACAACACTCCTAACATTGTGTATCAACGTGAGTTTTTTCGACTGACTAGTTCATATCCATCTGCTAAATTTATTTTCACAGATGGCTCTAAGATGAATAACAATGTTGGGTGTGCATTTTACTCACTGGATGAAACGTATAAGTATGGATTACCCTCAACTTGTAGTGTCTTTACAGCCGAACTCTTTGCCATCTTAAAGGCTCTGAACACTATTGAATTCGATAGTTTGCATTTCGTAGTTTGTTCTGATTCAAAAAGTGCCCTCCAGGCAATCCGGGATATGTATTCGGTAAACCCTCTGGTTCAAGATATTCTGTGCTCTGTCCATAGACTTGAACTACGAGGTGCAAGAGTATCATTTATCTGGATTCCTGGTCACTGTGGAATATTTGGGAACACTGTAGCGGATAATGCGGCAAAGGAAGCAACTTTTCTGCCGCCATGCACTGCACGTGTAATAGTGTCTGACTTTCTTTGTCACGCAAAACATTTAATTCTTCTACAGTGGGAAAATGAATGGGCAGCTACAAGCAATAACAAATTGAGGGTAATTAAAAATACTGTTCGTCCTTGGGGTCGTCAATACGTGCAAGTCGTAGAGAAGAGGTGGTGATCACCCGCCTTCGCATCGGTCACTCCATGTTAACACATGGATTTCTGATGGAACGCGGGGACCCACCTAAATGCGAGTTCTGTAGGAAACCATCACAATAAGACATATATTGCTCGATTGTGATGGTTTCCAAAATGTGCGTTTTATGTGTGGTCTGAGCAACTGTTTGCAGACGATGTTGGGAGATAGTGCCTCGGCCGTTGACCGGGTTCTAGACTTCCTTCATCGTCTGAATGTTTTAAATAAAATTTAATTTATTGTATTTGTAATCTTTGTGTTATTTTATTTATTTATTTTATTTAAAAACTTTATTTCTGTTATGTTTTGCATACTTTTACGAATTGTTATTAAATTTTATTCATTATTTATTGTTATTTAGTTCTTAAGTGTAATATATCTATAATTGTTATCTAAATTTTTAATTTATTTTTACTGTTATAGTTTGTTGTTGTTGTTGTTGTTTTTATTGTTGTTTTTTTCTTAAGTAAAATTTTGTTTAATTAATTTTTCTATATACTTTAATCCTTCGTGACGGCGATGATAACCTGAACGGTTTTTCGCCGGGGAAAAAAAAAAAAAAAAAAAAAAAAAAAAATTGTTTGTATTTTTTCTTTTTTAGATGCAACGACTGGTGGGTATGTGTTAGATTTTTTTAGAAAATGGACTAGTCCAGAAGGAACATTTTTAGACGAAGACTTTAACATTTGCGACTTAGTTCTTACGCCTAGATTGGAAGAAGATGGTTTTACTTCCGAATTACAGGCCTCGGATTCTTTTTCAAAAGGGTTTTAGTAGTAACTTTCGAAAGGTGAGTATCCTTTCCTTTTGAAGACACTTGAGAGGAAGACGTTTCAGACGATTTAGACAGCGAATCAGGAATGGAACCCGCAGAAATCAGAGTTAGCAATTGATTGTTAGCATTACCTGTTCCGATAATGCTTTTACCGTTTTAGTTAGCTCTTCGCAATTAGCACACGATGATTTACTAGTAGAGGTGGCAGCAGCAAACGATTTACCTTCAATTATTGATTTTGAGCTTTTGAAAACCTTCCTTGCTTCTGAAAAAGATATCTTATCCTTGGCCATGATAGATAGAATGGCTTTTTCGTCCTTAAACTTAAAGCAGTCAAAGGAACGAGCGGGATGATCTCCATCACGATTCGAACACTTTGGAACATTTTTACATTACTCACTATCATGACCCTTTTTTCCACTACATTTACCGCATACCTGATCCTTCCGGCATGTGGAGCTCACGTGTCCAAAACCCTAGCATTTAAAACACCGTCTCGTGTTTGGAACGTATAGCCATACCGAAAGGCGCTGGTATCCGGCATAGATGTGGTCTGGAACAGGTGGTTTACCAAAAGTCAAAATCAATGAGGCAGTAGGTACTTTTTGCCCTCTTATCGTTTCGCGTAATACGGCACACGTCTACATCAGCTTGCTGGATTTGCTAACTCTGATTTAATCTCCTCCAGGTCTACATGGAGGAGATCTTTACAAGTTATTACTCCCTTTGCTGAGTTCAATGTTCTGCGAGGCTCCACAGAAACTTTGACCAATTCATAATTTGATGTCATTTTTAACAGCGATAGGCTTTGCTTATCGCTGTTAGTCTGAACTAGTAACGTCCCGTTCTGCAGCTTCTTAATTGAAGCTATAGGACCTGCTCATGCAACAATCGCTTATTTATCAGAAAAGGGGACACTTTTTACAAGTCGGCCCCTTCCGCAGAGTTTTTAAAAACTAGGAATTTTGGAGATGGTAGCTGTAGAGTTTCAGCTTGCATCTCCTCATTTCCTTGACTTAATTCACTTCCACTATTATCACCAGACCCGTTCGAAGCCGAGCGAGGCCTTTTTAATATTCCTTTGGCGTTTTTTGTTAGTTTATTCATACTTTAGTTTGCCAAGCGATTCATGAATGAAGATTTTTCAAACATGTGGCACAGGATGCACCGAAACGACCACCAGCAGTCCAGGATCCTCGAACTAAAACGAGAATCCCCAATAAATTGGGAAGGACCTCCAATATCCTGGAGCCGAAATACATGTCTGTCAGCACTCCTGAATATTTAGGAATGGGTTCCGTTTCAAAGTTACGGTTCCCCAAACCCAAGTACCACTGGCAGCCGCCCTCTATGTACTCACAGAATGCAACCATTTGTTTCGATAGACTCAGCTATGGGCTCCGATACCCATAACTCAACATTCATGTGCTTGCCAAGCGCCTATAGGCTGCTCGGTTCCAGAGGCTGTCCCATCAGAGGTCCTCGGCAGTGTTAGGCACACATCAGGTTCCACATACTTGGCCCCGCCAAAGGAAACCAAGCAGAATCGCCACTCCCAGACGTAACGGAACAAGAACAGCAAATTCCTAAATGTACGTATGAGTGTGAAGTGTTTACATCGTAAGTGTAGTGCTGTAAGTGTAAGTGTGTGTTAGACTCGGGTGCCGCGAGGTTCGTCTAGGTCCTCACTAGGTTCAGCTAGTCTGCACCCCTGAGGGTGTGTATGTGTTTGTGTGTGTGTGAGAGAGAGTGTGTGTGTATTTGTGTTGTGTGTATGTGGAGTAAATGAATGAGTTAGAGGTATGGTGCGGTCGCTTAGCTCATCAGCTGCCTCTGCCGGCTATATGTATATATATATATATATATATATATATATATATATATATATATGCTTCCTCGGTGGCCTAGTTTATAGCGTAATGGGCTTTCACCCCCGAGGACCCGGTTCGATTCCCGGCCAGTGGCTTGGCATTTTCATACGCTATAAATCTTCCCAACGTCTGCATTAGCCCAAGTGTGCAAAATACTCGGACGTTAAAAATATATATATATATATATATATATATATATATATATATATATATATATATATATAATTCATTAGAATATGCCTCCATGTCCGTAATCCTTAGATATTGCCTCCACATTCACAGCCTTATATCTCAGCTAATTGTAAAGATATATGTGTCATCCCATTTGAGTATATGTTCAAAATTCCATTTGGAATGTCCAGAATTCCAAGATTCAAGACATTTATTCCAATATGCTCTAATGTATAATACAATTTTTGTTATGTAATTAATCAAATATTGCCTCCCGGTGGCAAGATGTAAGGTTAGCATAAAACATTTGTTTGTCAAACATAGATTGTTGCCTCCGGATGTCGTTAAATATAATTGATGTCTAACTTTGCAGATATATACCATTAGACCTTGCCTCCAGTCTAAACCTTTTACCAAACTGAATACTACTGAAGTCCTGTATATGTATATAGTTGAGGTTATGTTTTATGTTTCTAAAGTTTTATCACCTACAAATATACCGAAACTGTAAAGTTCTATTTCCCTACACATAAAACCAATTAAATTGTTCTTTCTTTGAGATTTATTGTTGTATTCATTAGATATGGCGAAACTTGTGGCTTTTGTACTTTTTCATAATTTTGGTTTGACAGTTCAAACAGGTTAGAGTTGTAGTTGATATTACAAAACCTACCTTTTCTTTCACTTCTACTTTTATATAAAAGTATTACATATACATATGTATTAAATCACTAATTTGACTGTAGATCTAAGTTTTGCCTAAAGTTTATTTTCACGCATGCCACTTTTTTAGGCTACTTAAATTTTGTAGTTTAGAGGGAAGTACTGTACTTCCAAAACAATAAAATGTTTTTCATTAGGTCTTGGGAATTGATTTTTAATAAACTGATTTGCATAATAATAATACAAAAAATATGATTAAAATATTGTGGGCCAAAAATTTTAGTTCTGTAAGCTATTTAGCTATAAAATCACAATATAGCCTATTGTGATTAGCCTACATAGCCAAATACATACAGGTGCTAATATATAAAAGGTACAAATATACATTTAAAAAATTTTAATGTCTTTGGTAATACAAATTTAAACAACTAAGTTTAAGTTTTATCATAAGCTAAGTATGAGAAAAATTTAACGGACAAGTATTAAATATTGATTTCGATTTGCTCATCAAGTTTTTAATCTAAGTACCAAAATATCACCTCAAGTGTTTTTTATATAGAATTTTGATGTTGTGATAATAAAAAAAATAAAACCAACAAACATAGGAAAGAAATATTGCTGTCTTTTTGTTTTCGATGTCATTTAACCTTGGTGCGATAAGCAGTACAACTCATAATAGCCTGCTCCAAAAAGTTACACGAGGTCATGATTCCCTTGGAAAATGGTTAAAAGAGTAATGAACAACAAAGAAGAAGCAGAAATATTATAGTCTAGCACCATTTCGATATGAAATCTAATCTAACCTAACAGCTGCAGTATGCCGTTTTGGATTAGCATAACCCATAAAAAATTATAATATGCCTGCCTTGATATAATTTTTTATATCACAAATTATTTACTGTAGCAATAAACATGCTGTCTAGTGACCACTATTGCTACTTAAACTTAAATAAGTTTAATAAATATGTATTAAATAATACATATATTTACGCAAGCTACTTTGTTCGAAAAATGCCAGAAAGGTTGGTGTGTTAGTATATTACAATTACCACCTAGGTTAACATCTGTAGGGTGCTGTGAATGGTTTCATGACTATAATTTGTAACATGGTATGGTAAATATACATATAACCAATAACGCACCTGGAATTGATACAAGGTTTTATCACTTACTGTTACTTTTAATGAAGTACCTAAGATAGTGTGATTGTAACCGAACAAAAGCAGTGTTAAGTACTTATGAATAAGTGTGTACTATTGTTATTACATCCTCAAAACAGAATAACATGTGAAAGTGCAATACTGTCATAAGTCATAAATGTCTTCCACCCTGTAAACAAAAACAAGTGTAGAAATGCACCTTGCAGGTGGTTAATGGTGCAGTACAATTCAATGGGAAAACTCCACTTTTGCAGGAGATAGTAATCTTAAATGATTTTAAACTGCCTAGTTTTCATAGACTGTTCTCATAAAACCCAAGTATTGATAATTCAAAGTAAATATGACGATAGAATAGTAAATAACCACATATAACAGAAATTTTATTTATTTTTAATTAGATTAGAAATCTTATTTTTAATGTCAAATGTCCTGACGTGTATGGGTACAGGAGCGAAAATTTAAAACCTTGATACTTCATAATAAAGCAAACTAAAAAGAAATAATATACTAATGGAGACTTTTGAAGTAGGCCTACTGGTATATCTATAGCTGCAATCCCTGTTAACCTAAGCTATATCTAAGGTTTAAATGTAATTAAAAGGTTTGCAAATAAAAGTTTTTAAAAATTTACTGCCACTAAATTTCATAGTATTCACTTACTGATACTTTAAATAATTCTATAGTATTTGGTTAATATAAAATAAATGGTTCACCACCAATTTTTATCCTAAAATGCTAAATTCATGTATATTTAAATAAATATTTAGGCTTACATTTAAGTATATGTTTTAAAGCATATCAATAAAAATCCTTAACAATTTTTTGCCCGATTGAAGAAATAATCAAACAATTGAAAAACCTGAATTATGGAGATGTGTGAAGCTTACTAACCTTATTTTATTGCCCACTGTGATCATATTTGGAGTTCATGCCAGTTTACTGGCTACAAACTACTTTCAAGAGTCTGGGTCAGTTAATTATTAAAAAGTTCACATAATGAATTGTTCATGCATGCAATGTAAATGGTAATATAACGTCTTAATTTACGAAGTTCATTAAAAATTGCATAAAATCATAAATTAAAAAAATGTACCACATGTTTATATTACTTAATTTTGTCATACAATATGAAATACAACAAAAATGTAGTATAATCATCATACATCAATATGTGTGATTTTTGATGATATA
The DNA here is from genome assembly GCA_022606455.1 of Callitettix versicolor. NCBI lineage: Eukaryota > Metazoa > Arthropoda > Insecta > Hemiptera > Cercopidae > Callitettix > Callitettix versicolor. Next base: position 8,502 of record JAJIZJ010000145.1, on the reverse strand, counting down.
TGTATGATCAATATGTTATCAATATGTATGAGGTATCATGATATGTGGTGATCCATTATAAATACCTAATTTTTAAGCATTATTTTCATCAGATAAAACTGTACATAAGTATTTTACCAAGGTGAAGGGATCTGGTAAGGGTAGAGTGTGTCATACAATTTTTGTTGTCATATATACAAGTTATAAACTGAAGGTTAACATTCATATCTTTTCTCAGAATGCCAGTAGAAAAATATAATTTTTTTTTAATACTTAAAATTAAAGATTTTTATGCTGGTCATGGAATTACTTATAATAAAATTAACATGTGTCGCTGCTAGCCCAATACGAATGGATGAAAGTGGGCATAAATGGGTTTAATAAATACTGTGTAAGATATATTAGGTTACTTTATTTTACATTATTTATAGCTTTTTCTAAAATTATTTCTTTTAGTCATAAAAACTTTAAGACTGAAGCACTGTAATAACCAGTTTTCCAGCTATTTCTTGCTTTTACCAGTTTTAAAACCAAAACATTTTAGAAATGCAAAACAAAATGAAAATATTACTTTTTTATAATTATAAAATAAGCTTTTCTGTAGAAAAAAATACTTCAAACTTTTTGTTAAAAATGTTTCTAAGATATGTTAAAAGACTAATGTTTAGGCCTGTTAGTTTTTTTTTTTTTTAGTGTAGGCTATGGCTGGATGTTGGTATAATTATGAATGTAAAAGCACAAGGAAAATCATCTTTCTTAAGAATAGCCCATACAGTTTATTTGTAACATAGTGAGCAGCAAAGGTACAATCAGTATTTATATATATCATTCATATAATCAATCAGTAGAATATTTTATATATTATTTTAGCACAATCAATAGACGTTCAGGAGTTTCTTCTGTTATAAGCTTCCAGTATTTGCATGTTGTCCATGACAAACCAATTTCTCAATGACTGAAGACTGATCCTAGAAAAAAATATATATTATAACTATACAAAGCTATTACCTCTAATTTTAATTACTTAACTTAAAATAGTTACACTTTGCAGTAGTATATAGACTGATAACTATTTGTACTTTTGTATCAAACTGATAGCTAATGTTCTATTTTTATAATAAAACTGCTGATCAAATAAATTAGTAATGCTAAAATTTTTTCTCAACAATATAAATATTCACCTCAATTTCAAGCAACAAAATATATAACTTTAAAACTACAAAATAGGAGAACAGCACTACATTTAATGCAGATTTCAAAATATATACAATAGGCTATAAGTGTTTTTTCTTGATTTAACTTAAAACACACATACACTTAACACTTTACTACAAGTTTTACCTAGAGTGAAATCTGATTAACTGTGTACGTATAAAAATTATTAAACTTGATATTATTTAAGGCTGAGGTGAACAAAGTTGTACTTACTGAGTTGTTTATTCTTTTCACTGATGAAATAGGCACATATTCGATTTGATAAAATCAAAAATGTTCAAATCCAAAATATCTTTGGCTAGGTGATGATTACTGTAATTTAAAACTTGTAGTTGAAAGGTTTCTCAAGTTTAACCTGCAACACATATATTTCTCTTAAAAAAATAACTCGCTGAAAAATATATTTTCTATATAGCCTAGCCTAATATCATGATAGTCCATCAAATGATAATTTATACAAATGCCTTGACATTTTTTGAAAAAAAACTTGTATTCCAATCACATGGTCATAATTTCATGAAGGCCAATTTTGTGTGGTCTTTCATTTACCAATTGTAATTTCTGATTAGGCTACCTACAGCAATAAACTAGAAAGGCAACATGTAAACAAACATTATTAATTATTGTAGGACGTGTACATGTATAATACGTAGCAAAAATTAATATACATTTTCTTAATGCTAGTTACTTGTGAACTATATCAAGTGGTATTCTCCTTGTGGAATTATAAAATATACTGAAAAACTGGTTTACAATATTCCGAACCTGTTAATACAATAATCCTCAATTAATTAACAAGCAAACAATCCAATAAACAAGAGATGGTAAAACTGAGTTATTGGGACCAATATTAATTTATCAAAAATATAAAAATAAAGAAACAACATAACCTCAAAATGACTACTGTTCGAAAGTAGGTAACATGCTTTTAATGGTAAAAACGATAAATGTTTCATAATAACGATAAGTGTATTTTCATAATTAAAAGAATACATATTTTTTTTTAAAAAAAGAACTTGATACCTAACTCTACTTAGCTGTTGCTTAACCTAACTTGACTCACTGTTGGGTGTTTAATGAAACGCATGTTATTACTAATCAAAAGAATATAATTTTTTTCTTAAAAAAAGAACTTGGTAACCTAACTCAACTTAGCTGTTGGGTGTTAACTCATTTATTACATATATAACTTATATTCCTTAAACATACTAATCTTTGTTGTTAGTAGTATCACAGCATATAGTAAAAATGGATGTCGGAATATAGATTTGTAACAAATCACTAAAAATCATAATTTATCATAATAAAGTTAATCTTCCATGGGTTAATATCTCTCAACGAAATGACAAAGCATATAATAAAAGCAAAAAAATAGTAAAATCACAATTTTTGCAAAAGTTCCGAAAAGTCAGACATACCCGAGAGCCAATTACAATCCAAACTGTTAAATTTAAAGTGTATTTTCATAATTAAAAGAATACATATTTTATTTTAAAAAAGAACTTGATAACCTAACTCGACTTAGCTGTTGCGTGTTTAACCTAACTTGACTCACTGTTGGGTGTTTAATGAAACGCATGTTATTACTAATCAAAAGAATATAATTTTTTTCTTAAAAAAAGAACTTGGTAACCTAACTCAACTTATCTGTTGGGTGTTAACTCATTTATTACATATATAACTTATATTCCTTAAACGTACTAATCTTTGATGTTAGTAGTATCATAGCATACAGTAAAAATGGACGTCAGAATATAGATTTGTAACAAATTACTAAAAGTCATAATTTATCATAATAAAGTTAATCTTCCATGGGTTAATATCTCTCAACGAAATGACAAAGCATATAATAAAAGGGAAAAAAATAGTAAAATCATAATTTTTGCAAAAGTTCCGAAAAGTCAGACATACCCGAGAGGTAATTACAATCCAAACTGTTAAAGTTTTATATTAATGTACACATTTTACTTATACGTACTGTAACCTATATAATAGATTTATTATTAGCCTAGAAAATGTCAAAGCAAAACTAAATCAAAATATAGTGTTGTTACAAACTTTGATTTTATACTGAATTTGTAGAAGTCATTAAAGTTTATCTAGTTCTTTATGAAAGAAGGACATAGCCTCAATTTCGTAAGCCTGGGATTAGTTTATTCATTAGCTATTTTAAACCATATTAACTTTTTATAAATTTGTATTTAATACTTATCCCTCAGCTGACTTTTGAATGCTCTTTTGCCAAAACACTTAATTTAATTAAATGTATAGTCCTATATGTAAAAATCCAAAATGTCATTTTGCACAAATGAATGAAAGACAAAAAAATGAACCTAACTAGTCTAATATGGGTTTGTGTGAAATATAGATTTGAAATTAAAAATAGTTAGGCCTAATATAATAAGTAATCATCATTTTATATAAAAACTATATTTTGTTTTAAAAATTGACTGCCTTTAGCTTATATTGAACAATAACATGCTGGTAGCAACATTAAATTATTCTTGTGAATTCTACAAATATTGCTATATTTTAGACTTAAAAACAACTGTAACTTCACAAATAGTTAGAGCCTATCATCTTGTTACTTCAAAAACTTGCATTGAATTAATTACTGACTAATTTGCAAAGTAAATCCTCCATGCTCAATGTAATGTAAAAATGTAATAATAATGTCACAAAATTTTTCTGTTAAAAATTGTATAAAATCGTTACTTAATAAATGTTGTGTGGGTAAATTTAATTTTTATAAAAATATTGTAATTATATTATACCTGAGGCATATTAAATACACAAATAACTTATCTTTTCTCCATCACATAAATAAGAGAAGAAAGTATGTTATGTCCTTACAGAGCTTAATATAGTTTATAAGTTGTAACTGTTAGCTTTAGGAATATTTTATACTTTTCTGTAAATATATTCTCATTTTCACATAAAAACCTACTTTAGACTAACCTCATCCCATTACAGTAGTAGGTATAAGAAAAAAAATATATTTGGACTATAATGCTTAGTTGTAAGTTTTTTTTGGTCTGTAAGTAGACATAGACATATTATTTAGATATTTGCTAAATATTACTAGATCTACCAATGTTACAACCAAGTAGCCTACTTTAATATTAAAAATAAACTGATATCTTAGTGATATGTAAAAATTTATTACTAATACATTAGTTTCAGTTTACTATTATTAATATAGTAATTATTATAAAAGTGATTGTTGGTCCTCCAACTATTTGTCATGTACAATAATTGTTAATATTCTAAGTTATAAATAATGTGAAATCTTAAAATTATAGTAACAGAGTTAATGGGTTTACTAACATTTTAAGTCCTGTTTTCTTCAATCCAACAGAATTTTGGTCCGTAACAATATTTTGTCAATATATTTCAAAACTTGTATTTGTTTCTACATCTCAATTCTTCATTGAACTACTTTTTGTAATAGAAAAATCCAGACACAAATGAACAAAATACATTATGGTTATCAACATTGGCATAACTTCAACCTAGGAAAAAGCAGTTCACTTTGCATTTTTCACACGAAAAATTGAATTTGAAGACGCATTCATATACAATAAAGTATCGTATTAATATGTCACTCAGCTCACATTTCAACATATTAGAAACGTTTCAACACAGTACTTAATATTTCATATTTTTTAAAAATCTGCAATGAATCTAATATACTTCTTCCAGTCTTGTTTTCTCCAATCCAACAGAATTTTTGTTCGTAACAATATATTTCAAAACTTGTATTTGTTTTTACATCTCAACTCTTCCTTAAACTACGTTTTCTAATAGAAAAATCCAGACACAAATGAACAAAATACATTATGGATATCAACACTGACATAACCTCAACCTAGGAAAAAGCAGTTTACTTCTGCATTTTTCACTCGAAAAATTGAAATTTAAGACGCATTCATATACAATAAAGTATCCTATTAATAATATCACTCTGCTCGCACTTACAATACATTAGAAACTTTTCAACACAGTACTTAATATTTCATATTTTTTTAAAGTTTGCAATAAATCTAATGCATTCCAACATCGCCGCTTTTAAGACAACACACAGTTTTCTAAACCCAAATATTCCAGCGTTCTGTGAACCTGATTTCTTGCCTCCGTGGAGGTCAAAACTCGAAGCGGAGGCAAATTCTCGCTCTGGAGGCATATCCTAATGTATGACATGTATAAAGAGGCAATGTTTAAGGAATGGCAAATCTATCTATATATATATATATATATATATATATATATATATATATATATACTAGTTGTTACCTGTTGCGGCTTTGCCTGCAATTATAATGTAGGCAATAAAATTTATAGTCGATTTTCAAAATCATAATAGGTCATTTCACTTTAATATATTTCTATTTACAATATTATACGATTTATGGTTTTCGGCCAAGAAATATACATTTTGCTACTCGATACTCTAAAACAGGGTCCTGTCATATTTTAATAAAATACAGTATTATTAAAAATCACTATTATTCAATTAAACTGGAATGTGTTTATCTCAGGTACCTAAATCGTGTTCATACCAAATTTAATCTCAATTGGTCCAGTAGTTAAAGTGTGATTGAATAACAAACAAATAAACAAAAACAAACTTTCAGAAATATAATATGATTACCTGTTAAACGTCACGGCTTTTCCCGCAATCGTAATATACATTAAAGATCACCGTGTTAGGACCAACAACCGTGTCAGTTAGGTTATGGTGAATTTCTTTTTTAAAATAAAGGTTTTTTAACGCATCACCGTGATAGTTAAGTTATGGAATACTCTTTAAAAAAATTAAGGCTTTTTTCCTGCATCACCGTATTAGGCCCAACAACCGTACCAGTTAGGTTCTGCAGTACTCTCTTTTAAAAAAATAAATAAAGGTTTTTTTAATGCATCACCATGTTAGTTAACTTATGGAATATTCTTTAAAAAAAATATAAAGATTTTTCACGCATCACCATTTTAGGCCTAACAACCGTGTCAGTTAAGTTTGGAGAACTCTTTAAAAAAAAATATAGGTTTGTTCACACATCGCCATGATAGGCCCAACAACCATGTCAGTTAGGATATGTGGTATTCTTTAAAAAAATACAAAGTTTTTTTACGCACCACCGTGTCAGTTAGGATATGTAGCCTAGTATTCTTTAAAAAAATATAAAGGTTTTTTCACGCATCATCGTGATAGGCCCAACACCGTGTCAGGATATGTGGTATTCTTTAAAAAAAAGTTTTTTCACGCATCACTGTGTTAAGCCTAACAACCGTATTAGTTAAGTTATGGAGTACTCTTTAAAAAAAAATATAAAGGTTTTTCATGCATCACCGTATTAGGCCTAACAACCATGTTAGTTAGCTTATGGAGTATTCTTTAAAAAATATAAAGTATTTTTCACGCATCACCATGTTAAACCTAACAACCGTGTCAGTTAAGGTCAGTACTCTTTAAAAAAAATAAAGTTTCTTTCACACATTATCGTGATAGGCCCAACAACCGTGCCAATTAGGTTATGTATTATTCTTTAAAAAAATTAAGGTTTTTTTCACACATCACCGTGATAGGCCAAACATCCGTGTCAGTTGTGTTATGTAGTATTCTTTAAAACAATATACAGGTTTTTTCACACATGATCGTGTTAGGCCTAACAACCATGTCAGTTAGGATATGTTGTATTCTTTAAAAAAATATAAAGGTTTTTCACGCATCACCGTGTTAGGCCTAACAACCGTGTCAATTAGGTTATGTATTATTCTAAAAAAAAAATAAAGGTTTTTTTCACACAACACCGTGATAAACACAACAACCGTGTCAGTTGGGATATGTAGTAGTCTTTAAAAAAATATAAAGGTTTTTTCACGCATCACCGTGTTAGGCCTAACAACCGTGTCAGTTAGGATATGTAGTATTCTTTAAAAAATATAAAGGTTTTTCACGCATCACCGTTTTAGGCCTAACAACCGTGTCAGGATATATAGCAGGCTATTTAAAAAAAAATAAAGGTAAAGGTTTTCATGAATCACCTTGTTAGGCCTAACAACCGTGTCAGTTTGGTTATGCAGAATTCTTTTAAAAAATTGGTTTTATCACTCAAAACCCGTGTTAGTCGTATTTTTATTGTTTTACCGATTTACAACACGTTACTGATTTTCGCCTGGTGCCAATTTTGAGGTTATGTTGGTCACTTTTATTTTAGATTTTATCATACTTCTCGTGCTTTCATATTTTGGATTCTTGCTCTTGGGCACATAATAAAGCATTTTAGTAACAAAAATATCGAAAAATATAGGTTATGCTACACTGGATATTTAATATATTTCATGTAATGTAATTACACAAATATATATACTACCTTACAATTGGCACTCTGTGTAGGGATTTTTACATTTAATATTGAAAATTTAACACAAAGTAACAAATTAAAGTCAGTTTTGAAAAAATTTCAACTAAAATATGAAAATGTTACATTAAAAACAATAATTTTGCAATAAATAAAACACAGATTAAGATTATTAAAGTAGGATTGAATCTATGTTCATCTCAGGTAACTAAATCACATGTCCAGTAAATAACTATATTTAACAGATGTTACAAAACTAAAAACTGATAATTATTTTGGGCTGGGTAAGTAGTATAATGACATTTTGTAAAACGGAATAGGCCTATATGTATCTCTGATACTTAAACCATATTCGTACCAAATTTCATCTCAATTGGTCAAGTGGTTAAAGCGTGATTGAATAACAAACAAACAAACAAATAAACAAACAAACAAACACACAAACTTTCAGAAATATAATATGAATTAGATATATATATATATATATATATATATATATATATATATATATATAATTAGTGCTTTGTTTGCCACTAATTATAATGAAGGAACAGTTATATTAAAATAATGATATTTTTATTTAGATAATTTTTGGTATACAGACACACACACACACAATTATCGATACTGAAATAGTTAATCTAAGATTAATTAAATAACTACTTCAATATCGCGGAAGTATGAGTGGCTACATTCATGAGTATGAGTGTTCATTCAAATTGTAGTACTTAAAAACATATCACGTTGAAATATTCTTAATATAATTCTTATTTTATTCTAAGTACGCTGTTACGTCATGAAGTATTACTTCCGTAAAAATTTTTCCTGCTCTGAATTTATATTGTATGGTAAAATAATTTTCTTCGTATGATCAAACCATAGAATGAACAAGAGAAGTGCTCAAGTAAGCACAAAGCTAAAACCAATTACCCACAACAACCATGCACAT